>JAUZNJ010092333.1:8454-22314 GCA_034780135.1 Jordanella pulchra | reverse complement strand
TTCCATTTATTTCTGAAGATATTCACTCAGCTATGCAAAACATGAAGGGGTGCCAATAATGGTGAGCAGGACTGTACGTTTTTAAAGTCCAGGTGCATCGAAATGAATTAGATCATCAAAAATTAAATTCAAAAAGTGGAACTCCTTTTATGTGCATTACTTTCACTTTAACTGACTTATTTGAAAGCTATGCTTTCCAGCTGGTAAAAACGTATATTTTTTAGAATTTAAGATTAGACTTATCAATTGAAAGTTGAGTGGAAGGGAATCACTAAAAGCTGCGGGGTACACCCAGGACAGTGCCTTACGCCCATAGTCTGCCGGAGATAGGCCCTGGCCCACCCGCGACCCTGACGGTTGAAGCAGGAGAAGATGGATGGATGGATACTTTTACAGTTTGGCTTAAATATGCAAAGAATGGAAGGAGGGAGGAAACATGAGGAGGTCCAGTCTGATCATAATGTGTTTAAAAACAGAGGTGGTCAAGAGACAACCCTTCAATTCTCCGAGAATCACCCCCCCTCTGAAGATCAGACAAGAGCAGCTTTTAAATTGCCAGGAGCACACAGGCCCCAGGTGTGTCTCATGGTGCTTGTTACTGTAACCAGCTTGAAAGAAAAAAATAAATAAATAATAAATAAACAGCCCCTCTTCACAGTACAGATGGCCTTTCTATTACATCCAGTCCTTTGATAGACATTTGGCTCTTCCCTTAGACTTTGATTTCCAAATGAAATACAGTTTGTTTTCAAATTTCCATTCGACTACGGACTCCATTGGTCTGCCTTTTTAATCTCCCCTGAACTCTTGACTATTCTTGCTTGATAATGCTTTTAGTGATTCCCTTCCACTCAACTTTCAATTAATAAGTCTGGTATCCTTCACCAATACCTACTTTACAGGATTTCTATACAGTTTGATGGAATTAAATTGTAGTCTTTTGAGGGTCTGCATAAGTAAAGAGTGGTTTGGAAAAATGTTTGTATTCACAGACTTTTTTTCGCTCCATTATTTAAATCTTCTGACTTCCATGCTATACCTCCTCCTTTGGGTCTTTCATTGCCTCTATCTGTGCTTCATTGCTCTCTTGTTTCAGATTCCTTTCATGTGTCTTCCTTACATTTGGTCTTTCCTACCAATGTTGTTCCTTCTTAATTGTATTGGTAGCTCTATCCCTTTGTGCGCCTTCCTTCCTTCCTTCCTTCCTTCCTTCCTTCCTTCCTTCCTTCCTTCCTTCCTTCCTTCCTTCCTTCCTTCCTTGCTTCCTTCCTTCCTTCCTTCCTTCCTTCCTTCCTTCCTTCCTTCCCTTACTCTTCTAGGTGAATGTGTCAAAGCAGAATCTCTCCATCCTCCACTGTTATTGAGAATATATTTGTCATTTTCTCTTTTAGAGTAATTTAAGCCATAATTTCCTCATTTTTGTGCACTGAGTGTTTTGTTAAAGGGCTGAACACGTACTTCCTTGAAGACATTACGCGTTATGTTGCATGTTCTTCATCACGCTGTGCAAGTAAGAGAGCATCTTTGAAGTTTTTCTGAGTATCTGTATTTTTTCCTTAAGCTCCTTGGGAAATGATCTGTAAATTTAAAGCAAAAAAAAAATAAAACTGTCACTGTCAAAGAAGAGGTTCATATGTGCACATGTTTACTGTAATCAGCTTTATGAGAAGAAATGATGATTTGGAGTTGGCAGTTTGCTGTGTTTGTCCTTCTTAATCATGTCCGAATTCTTAGCTGTATAGTTTTTCATTTAGTTTCCGACACACAGTCTCTTTCTTTTATGCCTCTGCTGGCTTGTTTGGCCCTTCCCTTCCTCCTTTAATTAACAAACAAAGAATGAAAGGAAACATATCCGTGATGTTTCAGCTGTCTTTTCTGTCACATTTAACTCTGCAAGTCTCTGTGTGGGTGTGTGTGTGTGTGTGTGCATTTGCATTTCATCTAAAAGTGTGTGTATTTATCAGAGGTAAACACGGCACACCACATTTCTGCTTACATTAACCTCGGTAAAACAGTTAACCTGCTTATCTGTAAAACGTGGAGCTGTGACAGTGGTTTAACTGGATGCGTAGCTTTGCTGTGAGGGGGTTTGTGAAGGTTCATTTGTAAATGAAAGCTTATGAGTTAAGTGCTTTAATCTTTGTGTGCACGGCTGCATGCATGTCAGGTGGAGGGACTGGAGCCGACTTTGCATTTTGGTTTAGCTGTATAAACAGGCTGGTCCCTCAGACTGCTGTACCTCTACTGCATAATGAAAGACGCCAATCCGCTGAGTTTCCAGCTGTGCTCACATAGAACACCCATCACACTGCAGTCCGCACATAAATTTGCAGCTTTAATTCTTTCATACTGTCTTGCTGTGCCTTTTATACTCTCTTGATTATCATTTTTCTTTTCTTCTTTGTCTCTTCCTGTTTGTTTTTTTCCCCTCTCAGCTTTGAATTCTTGTCTGCAATTTTTCGCCTCTTAATCCCTATTGATGCTCTAAATTAAATAATTGAAACTTTGCTCTCTGTTTCTTTAGTATGATAATCGAACTGAATTGCCATTTTGCATCTGCTCTATTATGAAGTTTGACATAGCCAACAACAACCTTGATTTGAATTCTTTCAGTGGGAAAAACGAGGGTGTTCTGGGTGTGCTTTTTTATTGAGGAAATTATTTTTTTTTCCTTATTCTTCTTTGAAATGTTTTTTTTTTTTTTAGGTGATGCCCCCTAAAAATTATCTGTTGACTGGAATCAGACAGTTTTAAACTCGAACCATTGGAAGAAGGTGCACTTACACAATCAAAATGTAGAACCACCAGGTGGAGATCAAGACATTGGCAAGAATGTGAAAACTTGATCACAAATGAGGCTTCTAAATGAGCAATGATCAGGGATGTAAGTAAATTAGTTACAAATTTGGTAAAGGACAACATAGGCCGTGATTAGGAGTGGTCTCAAATTGTTCTGCTTTTAGTCCTATCAAAAATGTTTGGCCAGAAACGGACAGGTATATCTAAGCAGATTTGGCTGTACTGTGTCGAAGTCGCATCAAAAATAAGGGGCCAAAATTCCAGCAAATGTAAGTCAGAGACTTGGGAAAGGACAACTAAAGTGTTTGACCAACGGTTTACAGAAAATACTTTTGAAAATATGTGTACATTTATGACCGAAAGCAACATGTAACATTTAACCCGAGTATTTACTTAATTTGAGATTTAATAAATGCTTTGTGAGGGCTTCTGTTTATGAAAACTCAACTGTGTAACTTCAGACGGTCGGATTCGTTGCTGAATGAGTCATGTGACCCAGAGCGCCCCTTCGTTAAAACAGCAGCAATAACTAAACAAAACAGATATGGTGCCTACCTGATCAGACATATTTTTGTAGAATTTAATGTCATGTGACTCCATGACTTATCATCAAAGCGGTCTGCTATCCCACTGTAAAACACGAACAGGGAATGTTTAATTTTTTCACAGTAACTGAGCTAAACCTGGAAGCTTTAAAGTCTAGCACTCCTGTGTTCTTTGAAGGTACTGAAAAAAACTCCTCTTGTAATTTTTGGTAGTTCTGATTAAAAACTTTTTTTAATCCTAACAAATCTAAAAGGTTGATCTTGTTATACAGAGGATATGGTTTCAATTACATTTATGTATGCTCCCTAAAAATAGCAAATGTGAAATATAAACCAAATAATACAACGGCTGTGGATGTATTATACTGCATTCTAGTGTTAACAAAATAGGCAATCTTTTCCTTCATATAGGAAAAGATTTGAACAAAGAATTAATAAATTAACGGAATTTATTTTTTTCTGTTTTATAAAAGAAAGAACGGATTTGTGGACGTTCTCAGGTTCTTTGACAGTTTTATTTTGTTTTGTGCTGGAAGATGATTCTTTCATTGTTTTACCCTTCAAAAAGCACTGATTGGTTCTTTTGTTTTCTCTCTGAAGAAACGGTTTTCATCTAACATCACATTGATTCGAATAAGTCAATAAATGAAAACAGCTACTGTTGTTTGTAGGCATGGAAACAGGTTACAGGAGATGTTTTTTATTTCTTAGCACTTTTGCTTTGCCATACTTTCCTTTGACCTCTTCTTTCTGGGTGTTTTGTCTTACTACTTATCTCACATCATCTATTTTATTTCTGCCATCAAATGCTGTTGGAGATCTCTCACCTTCACTTTTTTCTGCTGTGGTCCTGTTTGATCTCACCATCCTGTTGCTTACAATTCAACACTTAGCACTTTTTGCTTTCTTCAAAAAATGATTATCTTGTTCTTTTTCTCAGTTGCATTATGTCACTTGCCCCCTTCAGAATAGGGGAGACAGATTGAAGGAGAACCAGAGACAGTGGGGAAAGAAAATGTGTCCTTGCACTTTAAAGGCAACATTTTTAGACTGCAGATGAGTAAAGTAAGGAAGCAGACTGCCTGGTTGATGATGGAAAAAAGCAAAATGGCAAGTAAGAGAATTATTAAAATGTCTTTGGGGGGGATAAGAGTGGTGGAGCATTTTCCTACACAAGAGTAAGAGGACCAAGAAAAAGAAAGGAAAAGTAGGATTTGGTTAGAGCTTTCAAACGCTGATGGTGGAGTTTTCTTACCTTCCAAAAAGAGATGTTTTGTGTGTTAGAAAAGCTCCAAAAGAAAGCGACTTCTCTTTCATCTTTTTCCTTTTTTAGCGTGTCTGTGATCTCCACTCTGGAGGATTTCATTTCAGCGCTTTTGAAATCATGTCCCCATTCCCCTTTCTGCTTTTGCTTCCTTCCTGCCGCTGCGTGTCTGTATGCTTGCATGCGTGTAAGTTACACGCTTGGCTAAAACACAGATGTGCTGATGGAAATCCAGAGGATTTAGCAGATAGCAGAGTGGCTTGGAGGAACACATTCACCCATGGACAGGCTGCAGAAGAAGGACATAATAGTGAATCCCTGTGGACGTGCAAACCAAATAAAAATGAATTTAATTAAAAGCTGAAATGCATGTCTTGTTGTTCCTTAACGCCATTAGAGAGATTTCCTGAATGTTGTGTTTGCTGTTATGTCGAAGTTTAACCTCATTGACCTTTTTGTCTTTTTGATAGAAATCACCCTTCCTCCCTCATCCATTTTAAACCCGTCCCTTCTCCGATTCTAATTCACTTAAAGGGTTAGATTGTTTATCATCTTATGTGCGGCTACACATCTCCTCCCTCCTTCCATTCTTTACCATTCACACCATCCCTCCCCCCTTTTGTTGCCTGCCTGCCTCAGTGCACTTCATTTTCCTTTGCTAATTTTTCACTAAGACTCCTTGCTATCTTTCTGGGTAATTCAAATGAGAAGATTGAAGGAAGAAAGAGGAGAGGAGGTGTTGAGCGAAGAAACACCAAGGCTGAACGGCTCTGTTGTTTAGGGATGACACAGAGGAGGGATGTATATGCTTATACGTCCAGAGCAGCGGTAATGATGGAAGACTTGTGACACGATTGGCCCAAATTAGTGACTGTCATCACAGCTGCCAATCACTGAGCCAGAAATCATGCCTTTCTTTTCTTTGCCATCTTCTGCCTTTTTTCTATCTACGTACTTGCCTATTAAGCATTTACTATTTACATGGCTCAATTAAAGTACTCCTGTAAACATCTCCACTCTCTTTGATTACAGCCACAGTTTTATTGTGACATTGAAAGATAATGACAAGTGTGGAAATTATAGGTAGTTTTCTAAGTTTAAAACAAAAAATCTGAGTGTTTAAGTATTTTGTGTTTATCCTTCTTTAAATAAAACTGCAGGTCTTTATTATTTGTGTCTGTGTTGTCCAAGAAACTTTCAGGTTTTGCCACAGATTCATGTTAGCTCTGGCTTTATGTTTGGGGACTTTCTTCTGCTGGAAGGTGAACCTCATGCAGTTTTAGGTCTTCTTACGAAGACTCTAAAAAGGTGTTCTTCCATTAGCCATTTAGCCCTCACAGTTTTTTATAATTTCTAACCAATGTCCCTTTTTCTGATGTTTAAAAAAGACATCCACACATGATGGTGCTGCCACCACCTTTTTATATTGCATAGATGGTATGTTTGGATGTTCATTTTTCCTAATACTTGCATGCGGACCAAATAGTTCATTTTCTCTGACCTGAGACCTGTTTTAAAAAAAACAAGATAAGGGATTAAGGTTCGATTTTCTGGATATCTTGGCTTAATTAAGCTTTGACAAAAGCAGTGATACATACACTACGTTACCATTAAAAGCCAGTGTTAGTTTATTCTGTTGTGTTTTCTGTTGGTGTCACACTAATCATCAATCAATGTCTTGTCAGTGATCCAGTTTTATCTTATCCGCATGTTTGTTACTTTTTTATCAGACTACATTAAATAACACATACATATTGTTACTTTGTGATATACTTTAATTATTTTAATATTTTTATTCATCTATTTTATTCATTGTTATACATTCTATAAAAAAGTATTCAGGATTTAAATTCAATAGCTATTATTATTAACTTTATATCTTTGATGTGGACGTTGTATTGTATTTTTGAAGATGACTTGTTCTAAGTTTGACAGAAAGGCCTTTATTAGACTATTATTATGTTGAACGAATTAGAGAAACTGCTGATAAAGAAAGAAAGCTGTTATCCATAAAGACAGGACATAAAAATAGCTGCAAACACGTGTGTCTTCCTTTATAGTGGCATTCCCATACTTGAGGTGTTCTCGACGATTTTAAGCATAACCTCTGCAACCTTTGCAGACCCCTGGGTCCTAAAATTCCGATCCACACAGAGCAGAGCCATGCCTTTACTGTTGTCTTGGGCTCACATTTTCCCCTTGTGGAATGTTCCTGAACATAGAAGGAGATGCTGAAAACAAGCAGACATTATTTCCCACTCCATCAGAACTGTTAATGGGATCTACATCTTATAACCTTCCCCAGCCACAGAAGAATTAACTACATCCGGGACGGGTTCTATATTACTGCAGGTAGCATTAATAAGGCTGCACTTCATAAGACAGTTTTTAGAAGAGGTTGACTACTGTTTTTTCCTTTTTTGATCCAGGATTCCCTAATACTTTTGGTGACCACTTACATATAATTATATAATGCTCCTCTGGAGCACATGAAGGTCATTTGGTTTACAGAAAATCTCAACAAATGTTCAGTAAGGAGTGCAGCAGCTGTGCAGTTACAAAGTCACTCGTACTGAACGCTGTAACCAGGCTTTTCCTGCTGAGGCTCCAAAGAAATTCACACAGGTTGCGGTTCTTTCCGGGAGTTGTCGGCAAAACCCGTTATTGGTGCACATGAAGATTCCTTTATGTCGTGGGGCATGCCCTATGGTTTTCTTTTGACATTTGTTGCTAGTCAAGTTACCATAGGTTGGTGGTTGATTTAATCCTGAAATTTACCGTGACTTTCTTCTGTCCAATCTGGAAACCACTACTGCATCCAGCCAAACTTCCTTCTTACAGAAAGATTTGTAGAGCTGCATAGCCTCAGTAGCCGCACCTGAACTGCATCATGGTTAAGTGTGCACATTGATTTTAAATATTTAGGTTCCTTACAGGGCCCACATTTTTAACAGAAGAGTTTGTAGGAAAATTAAATATGAGCAGGTTATTTGCACCCTATAGTCAACATTTTACCAGATTCTCCCAGTATGTAAAATGTTCTTATATTTCATTCCGACTTGCTGCCAAGTGCTCTTTCTTGCTTTCATGGTAGTTCTGTGTGAATATTGAAAGGATGTATTACAAAAATAAGTGATATGCTTCTTGAAAAAGGTTTTATGCCAGATGGTATTCATGATTAACCTTAGCCTCAGTCCTGTTTCTCAAGTTAAAGGTTTGAGCATCTACAACGTAGAGGGACCGAATGCTGAGGAGAGATTCTCAGTCAGTTGGTGCAAAGTGGTCTGCTATCAGATTCCAGAACGCAGGAGACTGTTTTTACTCTGCAACAGTTCAGTCTTTGCAGTACTCTAGAAGTTACAGATCTAGCACCCCCAGAAGCTAAAAGTTACACACTGTTGTCATATCTGTGTCCCACGCACTAACCTTTTAAATGATGATTGCACAGCTAACTTTTCATTTGATTTTTTGTTAATACAGATTTAAAATACATACAGTTTTGTGGTCATAATGTGACAGAACATCATAAAGCCACAATGGTATGAATACTTTAGTGAGGCATTGTTAGTTATTTGAATGTTGGTGCATTTTCCAGTTCCCCCCCCCTTTCCATTTTTCCAGAGCAATATCCCTAATTGTCTCCCACTTCTGCCTCTTTTACTACATCATGTGCAAACACAGCCATTATAAGGCTGTGAAATCTACTGTGAATCTCAAAAGCGCTAATGATCCAACAAACACTTAAACTGTACATCTCTCAAACAAACGCACACACGCACACACATTCTCACAACTACGCTATAAAGTGTCACCAGAGCTGGAAAACGTTCCCGGGAATATATATGTAATTAAATCCAAAATGCCTCTTGTAAAAGCAGGCATGTAAAATTAATGAATTGCATGTTTTTACATGGGAGTATATTTATGCAAATGCTATGGAATATAAGAGTAATTACAGTGAAATCATAGTGCTGATCGCATTATAATTATGGCCTTTCTTTCTTGCTCTATGTCTTTGTCGCTGCTGTTTGGGTTACACCTTCATCATGTAGGTGAGTGATTTCCTCTGTTTGGTTTATTGCTGGTTTTACATCCCCTACAAGTCTATTAAGTTGATTAAAACAACCAATAGAGTCAGTTGAACATATTTTATCATTTGGAAAGGCATGCATGTGTGCATTACTTATAACAGAACCACTGTTAAAGCTTTATTGTGGCTTTTTCTGCAAAATGTTTCATATCGCAAGGAATGTATTTACAATGTATTTAGCACTTTGGAAAGATGTTTGTAATTCTTGAACTTTTCAGCGTTTTTCCTGATGTCACAACAAAACAACCTTCATCTTATTGTAAGTTTTAATGTACTAGACAACCATAATGTAAATATAACTGGAAAGTAAAATGTAGACAGACAAACAAGCAAATAGTTAGATAAAAAAATATATGAGTGAGTGAGTTTTAAAAATCATAACTCATACTTTTAAAACTATAACGCAATGATTTAGATCCAAACTTAACCGCAGACTTGCATTTGTTAATGATCTGTTTCATAGATTCTCTTAAATGACTCTGAACTTGGTGGTTCTGTAAAAACATTCTGACAAATCAAGGGGTGTGAATACTTTTGAGAGGCACTGTATACTGACAGAAAGTGATCGCAGAGTGGTTCCCCTTGAACAAAAAAAGCAAACAATAGAGCTACAAGAGTGTGAATGTGTTTCGTCTGTGTGTGAGTGACAGAAAGATGCGGTAAAAAAAAAACGATAAAAAGAAGAAAGAAGCGAGTATAGAGTGATTCCAAATGAAAGCTGGCTGTGTGAATAAAGGGCTCTGCACATTACTACTGAGGAACATACCTTTTCAGATGTTTCTCCTGCTGCTCTGCTCGTCTCTCTAAGGGCCCGTAACAGGCCTTATCTAGGAGCCTTGCATGGCTACTCATCTCTGGTGCACTGAATATTCACCACATTTCACCATACACACTGTGTATGGTAAAATCTCCACATGCGCCTCCACATTATTCACAGCAGATGCCTAAATGCTGCCATTTCTGCGATCTTCAAAGGTCTACGGTTGGACGACTCTGTGATTTGACACTGTAAAGGCATTTTGGGATGGAAGGAGTGGCTATGAGGGACACTTGCTGGGGCTGTATTAAAGATAGGGCCATCATGTGGCAGTGTGGATTAGGAATGTGGTGGATTTTTGCCTCTTGAGGATGAGTGAGATGAGCCTGTCTGTCAGGGAAGCAGAAGATGTGGCCTGATTTGGTATATTTTGGATTGCACACCGTTACTGCCTATCAAATGCTACACTATTGGTTGTTTTTATTGTGTCTTGGTTTGATAAATATTCCGCTAACAACATCTGTGTTTCAGGTGAATAAACTCTTGTGAAAAGCAGAGAAATGCAACCGTACAATGAAGAGACAGTCTTGTTGGTAGCATCTTATAATATAAATGACTAGTTCAGTGTATTTTCTCTTTGTTTAGTCTATGTTATACACAAGTTTAGACATTTGAAATACCTGAACATTTCTCATTAAAAAATGAGAATTACATGGAAAAAAATATTGGTTTCCTGGCAGCATTTTTTTTAGCAATCACTGCTATTAAGTCCTCTCAGTACCCATCAGTTAGAAATTTCCACCTGCCAAAACATAGTTTAGCTCCCCTCTTCCTAAGCGAACATTTCATCGTGTCTCGGATTTGATGGATGGTGTCTCCACTCTGCAATTTTGTAAAATGTTTCCATAGATCTTTGAGGACTACAAGCTGGGCAGCCGGTGTCCATTTCAGCTTTTTCCTATGCCATTCTGCTCTATGTATTGCTCAAAGTCTTGATGGAGGACCTGAGAACGAGCTTTTCTTTCACCGGTCAGTTTTGCTGCAGGATGCATTCATATTTTTAAGACTTCATTATGTCTGGCATAGAACCAAAGTTCTTTTATTTCTGCCAAATCAGTCTGAAGAACATTTTTCATAAACTATTTTCAATAAACAAATACGATTTGTTAACATGCATTTTGTATGTTCTTTTCTTTTTTTAGCACTAGAGTGTTTCTCTTAAATACACCAATAGATGCAATTTCTGTAGATAAAGTCATGCTTGTAAAATAAAGAATAGTTTTTCCGCTTGAGTCAGTGTTCTAAGAGGTTTTCTTTAGGGGGTATAGATTTCATACCTTAGTATCTATTCTACTGATATAAAGACATAACAATGGTAAATGGCTAAAGAGTTTTGGTAATGTCTAAAAGCTGAGCGTCATGCCCTAAACTGACGTATCTCAGGTTGATTAAATACTCATTGCTGGTCCTGAGTATCAAAGGGTTCCAGAAAATACAGTGCATTTTGTCATGTGTTGTAGCATAAACGTCTGAGAGTGAATAAAGACTCCTGTCCATTAGTGAGAGCTTCACAGCCTCATAAGTGGACAACAGAGCAATGGAATAAGGCAGCCTGGTCCAAAAATCAAGTCTTTCTTTTTTATAATGTGGACGCCGGACGGCCTGGTGTTTCATCTCGTTCACCTTGGAAAACAAGACATCAAGTTGCTCTATGAAAAGGGAGTGCAGTCACTGAAATGGTCTGGGCAATGTCAAAATTTTTTCTGTCTGAATCAAAAATTCTTATTATAAGCATTATTAAAGGCTAAATACCCCCATAGACACCTGGAATCCAGCTTCAGCTGCAGAATAAATTTAAAATGTTTTCTAGTGTTAGGAAAGTTAAAATCTGCTGCGGATGAGCAGTTAGGGTACCAACAAATTTGTGCAAAACCAAGCCTAATAGTTGAATAGAAAACATTTCAACTTTGGTTTGAGTGTAATTTTTCACCCATGCATTTTATATAGGATTTTGTCTTTTGTTTTCTTCCTCTACATTTCAGAAAGCACTTGAGAATTTTCAGGTTGCATGAAAGTGTTGATGGTTCATCTGGCATGAAGAAACATTTGCAACTTTTATTACTTGCATTAATTTAATATATTCAATAACTAGCACACTGAAGATTTTAGCGGAAGATATGGTAATCTGAGAGAAAACATCACTATTTGTATCTTTAAAAGCGCTGTTGCATCACTGACCTTGCCATGAGCTATCAGCCATGGAGAGACCTTCCTCTAAATCCTTTTCCACTCTGTCTCAAATCAATAAGCTAATGGGGAATACAGGGCCTTGGCTATAGCTGTGTGCCTCACATTGGTAGGTATTAGTCTCTTATAGCATACTGGGTACTGCCCTGCAGTGGAAAAAAAAGGAGATTTGGAATGTCTTAATAGTAGAATTTTCCCCCTTTCTTCGATGTCTTTTTTTCCACTCTGAGCTACGAAACAGCAAAAAGCTACCCTGAGCTCTGCCACAGTGGAAGTCACCAAACAGGACTCACTTAGACTTCCACACACTTGCAGAATAACACTCTGATGTTCTGTTGCTTTTCAGTCAGCATCTCCCTGCTGCGGTGTGAAAATTTGCGAATTGATGCTCCAATGTGGAGTCCTCTTCTTTTCATCCAATCACAGACACACACACACATATTTTCACGCACCTTCTGAGATTTTACTGCACTGAGTTTGATATTTGCTTTGTCCAACATCCTAGCAATAATACAAAAGCTCTGGGAATATCCACCCACCATTTCTAGAATTGCTTCTATTGCTCCTTCTTTCGCAGCTGACATGTTTTTTTACCCTTTCCCCTCCTGGTTCATCTCCCTCAGGCAAGTGGAAAAGTTTGGTGCCCTTTTCCTGTGTCTAGATATTCTGGTTTAGGAGACAAAATCAGTCACAGTTACGTATATTAGATCTGGGAAGGAGGGAACCAAATTACCCTCTCGTATGGTTCCTAATTTCCTTCTCTCCTGTTTTCTTTTTTCTTTTTTGCTCATCTGCTCCACCCCCCAGTTCCCAAATGAGTTTAAGCACTATCATCCTCTTTTTTTATTCTTTTTCTATTCTCTCAGTTACTCAATTTGCCATCGCCTTTTACCTTATCAACATGTGTTGCTTTAAGGCATCTTAATGATTAAACAGTTTCTGTAGACTGGGTGCGGTTGTTTGGTTGTCACACATGTTAAAAACATTTTATAATTATACAATAATTATTTTGCTATTTATTATAATCAAAATACATTCACATTCCCTCTTAAATTTTACTTCCAGTCACTTGTATTTTGAACAATTTCTACATTTTTTTGGAATTACAACTACTAGTCTATCATTGCAAAACCACTAAAGCTTATATACAGTGGATAGAAAACCTGAACCTTATTTACATTTTTTTCAGTTCTACTATAAATTATCCTGAACATGTAGGTGTGGACTTTGACTTCGCCTCTTTAACATGTGAATTGGATTTGATCAAAAACAGCCAGTGTCCTGCAGGTTGTCTTGTTTTAAGTCACCTGATTCAGGTAACTCCAGTTTGGCAAATACGTGTTAATCAGCCATTAATGGTAATCAGATCTACTGAAGCAGAGAAACATATCAAACAGCAGTTAACAAATCTTCTCCTCCACTACAGCTGCCCTGCATGTTTTAGATGTGTCTCTGTTGTAGCACACCTGATTCAAATAAGTGCATGAGCTAATTAGCAGTCAGTCATCCGGAGCTGAAAAAGGCTTTTAATTACTCATTCATATAAATCAAGCAAGGAGACAGCTAGAACATACAGGGCACGCAAGCATCAGGATTGAGAACCACTCAGGACCAACTTTGAACACACTGATCTAAACCATCCTATTGTAGCTCTGGCTGCATGTTTAGTGTTGCTGTCCTGCATCAATTCCATCAATCCTTTTCCAGCTTCTATTAGGTTTTCTTCACAGTTGCTGTATTTGTCTTCATCTGTCTTCCTATTGAAGGTGACCAGTTTCCTTATGACAAAAAAGGCCCCCGCTCCATTAGGCCACCACTACATAGATGTCTGTATCAGGGCTAAACTTGCAGTTTTGTCTTGGCTAACTAGAACACTTAAAAAGCTTTATTTCTGTCATGCTTCCATAATGATGCAGGTAAATAGGTCGGTACTCCTCAAGAGCTGCCTCACACCTTTTAGCTGCTTCTGTGATTATTGATTCATACTATTTCTGTCTTGACAGACTGTGTGAGATGTTGAAAGTCTGGGATATTGTTTTGTATTTAAATGTTTTACAACGTTACCCTTGGCCTGTCAGCTGTGTTCCTCGTGATGCTGTTGGTTCAGTAAACAAGGTTTAAAGAAGAACTATGATTCCTTTGCAGAATTTGTAGAATT
>JAUZNJ010092322.1:0-22317 GCA_034780135.1 Jordanella pulchra | reverse complement strand
AACAACTTGAAGTCTCCCTCTTCAGTCTTTCAGAAATTTGTAGATGGTTTGCCCCAGGTTTCTCCACCAGCTGGTTCACTATGTGGTGGTGGTAGGAGCATCCACTACAATTTGTATCCATGTTATTGTTATGATTGTAACGATGATGATGATGATGATGATGATGATGATGATGATGATGATGTTGAGAGGGGGGCATCCACCAAAGATGCAAAAATGCTTACAACATGTACTGAGTCACATTGAGTCACAGTGAGAGTTTATTTGAGCCTATCTATCGAAACTAGAAAAGATTTAAATTAAGTTAAACAGGAAATGGAGAAAAACAACCTAATTGAATGACAATTACAAAAAATGAACATATGGAAATAAGGATCAAAAGGGGCAAATTATAACATGAAAAATGCATTAAGATTATTGAAATGTAGACCACTATCAAGAAAAGCATCAGGCTTTAAGCTAGAGTGCCAAAGGACGGCAACAAACCGAAACGTGATCATACATTGCATTTGATACAGTGCAGCTTTTGCAATAGCAATTACTGAGCACTAGAAGGAGTCAGAGTTTAACTTACCATACTGACAAAAAAAACAAAAAAACCTGCCCTCTTTCTGAGGTCAGAATTAGACTTGATCCTAAAACATGGCAAGAGTGAAGGCAAATAAAAAATGATTACATTTCAAAAATGAGAGGGACTGAAGTCCTGCACAGAGGTACAGATACACTTAAGACTTGAAGCTCAAATTTATACAATAAATACCACTAGAAAGATGCAAAAAAACTGATTGCCAATTAAAAAACAGCTGTTTAATTACTATAAGGCCAATAAACAACATAAAAATTCCCATTGATTTCTGAAACAATGTATTTTAAATAAAGTGAACCCTTGGAGCTAGGGTTAGGGTTACCTAGGTCAGGCAGCACATTTGATCCCTCTTGTACTCTGGAAAACTTACCAAGCATAAACAGTTTTGAAGGCCTATAAACCCTGTAAGATTCAGCCTTAGCCAGGCTCTCTTCAGCCCCTCCACCATCCCTGCATCCCCTCTAAGACCCCAGATCAGAGATCCACACTTTGTCTCCTGTTTTATTTGATATTGGCTACAAACTTTTTACTTAAGAAAAGTCATTTCAAATTTAGATCAGACAGCCATATGAGTTGTTTTGGGCTTTACTTTTTCTGTTAATCCTATGTAGCAAATTACACCTCTACGGCACCAATAAAATCCTAACCTTAAGCATAAAGTTGAATAACTTGGAGCACAGAATTATCAGAAACAAATAGGACATTGAAAGGAGTGGAATTGGAAAAAAGGTTTAAAAATGTTTTTTATGCTTTTAAGTTTGAAAACATCTGAAACATTTAAAGAATTAGTTTCCAACGAGTAAGATTGGAAAACATCTGCCTGAAACCAGCTGCAAAGAAATAAACAGTGAAAACATGATAGAAGCAGAATGTTTTTTGTTAAATTTATAACTAATGCAAATAACAATAAAGCAAAAATAATTTCAGTTTTATTCCTATTTTTTCACGCTATTTGCTTAATGCGAGTATGAATATTAAAGTATAAGAAAATCTACATAATGGAAAAATAAGAATACAAAAGCCTGTGTTAAACTAATCTATTGCAGAAGCTATAAAGGTTTTAATCCTTATGTAGAAGAATGAAGCAGTTGTAAAAAAATAACAAGTAAACAGTAAGAAAAAATAAGCAATTTACTTCCAGCAAGTATTAAATAAAAATAGAATGAATATTGTTATAGGAAGATTAGTGTCAGTTGTATTTTATATTCTTATTAGACTTATCAGCAAGAAGGTATTATGGACTTAATGAGGGAGAGGAAAAAACATCGGGATTCCCAGGGTTTATTTCCTGCTGTGTTGATGATGAATAAAACTGACTTTAATAGAGTTAAATTACCTCATCATATTCTGTTAGATTTTTTTTCTCACAGCTGGAAGTGGTGCATCCGGAGCACAGGCCGAAGGTGATTGGTTGCTGCTGTCAGCTTTTTACTATCATGCATTCATTACCTCATGTTCCTACAAGCTGAAAACTCCCAGACCAAAACTGTTTGCAAGTGTAAAGACATTCGTAAAGCAGAAACAAGACAGAAAACCAGATGAACCACAGATAATATGAGATTTTGATTTGTACAGGCTATTAAGGATTTCATGTTTTTGTGCGTCTTTGAATAACAGAAAGTTAGGTTTACACTAAGACATTCAGCTGCTATTGGAAAATATAATATGCACATTTTGTAAGTCTAGACTGCAGGTCCAGCTTTGTTATTTAGCGTTTGACTGGTATTCATGACATAAACAGCTCTGTATACTGCTGTATAGCACTATACTAATTTTTGTTGCTTTTTTAGTTTGTTTTTCTGCTTCTTACCTGATATTTTGAAAGAATTGTGCACTTTATATAGGTTATTAGCACACTTGAGTGGTTAGATATGTATTTGCTGAATTGTTAGGTAATAAAGCTAAGTCATCTGCATAATAGGCCCCATCAACTATACAACTTGCCTTGTTGAGTGGATTTTCATCATTGCAGACAGAGAGTCTGCATAGCTTACCTCAAGTGTAACATGGAATATGCATTTCTAAATTGTTTAATATCTATTCAGAAAATCTGTTGGAACATATTTAATTAATGAAACATCATGTAAACTACAGTAACAAAACCGGCATGTTATTTAAGGTAATATGTTAAACATTCTTGGGAAAATAACTTTTTGGTGACACGCTTTTGTTTTATTTGCACCACTAAAACAATCTTCATATAGCTCTACTGTGTCACTTACCTTATTCACACACACCCACCCACACACACACTCACAAAATCTTAAAATCCATTGTAGGTTGATTTGACCAACTTAATCTGGTGAGTCATTTGGCATGTGACAGTATTTTTCTCTTCAAGTACATTGAAAACATTGTGATAAAGTATAAGACAAGATAAATAATTTGACCCAAATTATGGTTAGGTTTTCCACAGGGGGTAATTTTTAAAATCTATAACTAAGCATAATGGGAGAATTATGTTTGAATGCAGCAAACTAATATTGTCTTTTGCCTCCATTAAGTACAGAAGGAGAGAAATGTGTTGAGCACAGAGTGGAAAAATGTTAACACAGTATTATTTAACAACTGAACACCATTTTTTATTTCAACTGCGTGATAAATGTACATATTTTATAATGCTATAGCTTAACTTACTTTAACAAGTTGAATCACGATACTTTTCAGGGTAACATTCTTTCAGTTTTCAGTTTCTGTGGTGCAGTTATATAAGGAGCTGCAAAGATATGGTGCTTCCATACTAGAACTGTGGCGCACCCTTAAACTAGTTGATCATTTGAAGCTTTATGTTCTAATGATCAGCTTGAATCAACAAATAAATACATCCTCTGTTCGCTGTGAGCTTGCAAATACAGTTCTTCTATTGCCCTTCCATGCTGTGATCTTATCTCGGCTGAGTGTCAGGATGACATGCTTCAAACAGTAAATGATAGCTTTTAACTTTTAGACATTGAAAGATACTATTTTCTACATAATTAAACATGGAGATAATTCAGTCTAACTAAAAGTGGAAAAGGTCAAAGTCAGACAAAGTTGGTGTTGGTGGAGAAAAAGACAGCATTAAATAGGACA
Source organism: Jordanella pulchra (assembly GCA_034780135.1). NCBI lineage: Eukaryota > Metazoa > Chordata > Actinopteri > Cyprinodontiformes > Cyprinodontidae > Jordanella > Jordanella pulchra. The sequence goes on along the minus strand of JAUZNJ010092322.1, from coordinate 18,659 downwards.
TGCCTGAAGCTCAAAGCTGGAATTAAACTGCTGTGACTGTTTGATCAATCAGAGATCTGAGCCCAGAGATTCTGGATAATCAAAAAAGATTTTCTTCTCCAGCAGAATAGTATTTAAGTTCTGCAGAATATGTGGGTTGTAGTACCTATAGGGGTCTTCACCTTATTTTTTATGAAAGTCACACTCAGTAAACCCTATTAAAAAAGAATGACTGGGATTCAGCTGAATTCAAACAATATTTATTTTTTTTTGTAAACTTAAGGTATAAGGAATCCAAGGGCGTTATCTTCGAGACTTGGCAGAGGCAAGTCATAAAACTCACGTCTTTCAACTGGAGTATAACAGGAATGATCAGCATCAGTGGAGCATGTCGAGGAGAGATTCTACCTTTATAAATTAAATCCTGTCATAACTGAATGCACTCAAACTTGCTGACCTGTTCTTTCCCTTTTTTGCAGTCATGATCAGTAACCTCCTCAGGTTTTCTTGGAGTTTCATCCCCTTCATTAAAATGCTGTGCCCTCCGGTATAGCTTTGTCACTTCACAAGCATTATAAAGGTGTTGGATAAGCTAAGAGTGACATACACTCATAGTAATCAAGTGAATGCAAGATGAATCAGTAAAAAAATCCACATGAGGGTTTTTGGTAAAGATAATCTTTTCCAGTTACCAGTTATGGATTCTACTGTAATAAATTTGAGATGTAAATGCTGACCAGGACAGAGGTTAGGTCTTTTTTCTCAATTAGGAGTTTCAAAATACATATGGCCCTTCACACTAGACTTTTAAAGCTCTAAGGTTTTTAAAGGATTTTCAGGAAGATTTTAGATTCAGTCGTCATGGAAAACTTGGTAACCTCGTGTTGGTGTTGACCATATTTGTCAACATTATAATGACTTTGCCACTAATCTCATATTTGAGGTATTATGTTTTCTAACATACCCGTCAAATTTTAGCTGTTGATGAGGGATTATACACACGTCAACAAAATTGTTGGCACTCCTTGTTTAATTAAATAAAAACCCACAATGGTTACTGAAATCACTTGAATCTGGCCAAAGTAATGATAAATAGAAATTCTATGAAAATGACCAAATGAGAGTTAGACATTGCTTTTCAACCATGCCTCAACAGAGGTATATAAATATAAATATAAAAAAGATAAGCTCATGAAAGAGTCCTTGACAAAAATTATGGCACCCTTTGAAAAAGCGGAAAATGGTGTAACCAAAGGATTGTACCAAATATAAGGCTGACCCGGAAGCAGCCTGCACTTGTCCCTGGTGGTAGCAGCAGCATAGCGGATGATGGTGTAGAAAGAGAGGATGAACTGAAGTTTACCATCACTGTCTTTAGCAGGTTTAACTTTGTCTGCTGCTACAGGAAGCACATATGTTGCCATCCCTTCTTGGTGAGAGAGATGGTGTTCAGGTCCCACTTAATTTCCTGAAAGATGATGGTATCCAGGAAACGGGGAGTCCATCAGTGGCAACCAGAGAGTTGCACAAGATGATGATGGGGAAGGGTGCGGCTGGGCTCCTTCTAAATTGTAAAATCGTTTCTATTGTTTTCATAGCATTTCACTTCAGACTCTTCTGGCCAATACCAGGTCACCAAGTGACCAATCTCTCACCTTTTAGCAGACACACCCTTAGAGATGGGCCCAATGAGGTGGTGTCATCTGCAAACTTTAAGAGCTTGACAGACTGTTCATTACAGTTTCAGGTGTTGATGAACAAGGAGCAAAGCAATGAAGAGAATAAAGACAAAAATAATATAAAGTTTACAGATAATCATTAAAGCAAACAAAACACAAAAAGTTTTGTGATAACTCCATGTGTTCACCTTTTATTTCTAACATATTTCCCCAAAGTGTGAGTTCACTGGTTCAGGGTGTTAACAAGTCTCTATTTTAAGTACAGGTTGCCATGGGAACTGTTGGATTAAAACTAAAGGCACCACTCTGTTATAATGTTTTTGTTACTTAGCATAGAGAGAGAAAAAAAATGTTTGTAACTGTTTGCACTATGCCTGGTCCAGCATAGTTCAGAATAACTAGGAAATAGTGACCCTGAACCCTCTGGAGTTCAGAGTCGAAACTGCATTGAAAGGGCAAATTCACAAACTTTATTGTTCTCCATTTAATTCTTAAACTGCCCTACAAAGTAAGATCTGTTTCTAAAATTATGCTGTTGAGCAAAATATTTCTCGTTTTTTTTACTAATGAGTTTTTCTTACATTAAATCAAAAACGTTTGTAATTGCATTTGGAAAGAAAACCTAAGACCCTCTTTTGCATTGATGATATCAAAACAACCAGGGATAATCGATAAGAAAGAAGCATTATTTTTCTCATAGAATACCCTGACATAATATCACCAATTATAACAGAATATTGTCCACATTTAACTGCGAGTGAATCAGTTCAATCAGTATATAAACTCAATGGTCCCAAATCATGCCACCACATGGCAGCGATTCTGTGCCTTTCAGCATCATGTAACAAGTTGAAGCAAACATCAGTAGGATGAAATAGAAATAAAAGGTCTTTAACCAGGCTAGTTTAGGATGACCCTAGTATCAACTGCTGAGTATTTAATGTGTAACCATCTTAGATCTTCAGACAATGATTTGAAGAAGAGAAAATATAGGTGAACCATAGATATGTCAAAAAAAAGGATATCAGAGGAGAAAATGTAGACCGGATCAAGATGATAAAAAATAACAGTCTTAAAGTTCCACTTGTCACAAGAAATATATGCAGAATGGTGTCTCCCTTTTTCTAATGTGTCTTTATTTTTAATGTGTCTAATCTGGCAGTGCAGCACTCACAATTTGTTTTCTTAGAGCTAAAAGAGTTACCGTCACAAACAAAGCATTATGGCTTTGGCTATAATGCTTAATAAACTATATACATCTATAAAAAAAAAAAAAAAAACGTTATGGCACAATATTTTTATTTGGACACAACAGCAGAAAAGAAAATAAAAAAAGGAAAAGATGAGGTTGTATTGCAGGGTTTCTTAATTTGGTCCTTGAGTTCTGACGTCCAGCACTTTTTAGATTTGTCTCTGTATACAGCTTTAATGTTTGTCAAAGTGAGCAGCCGTATAGTAAAGCATTTATAAAAGATCCTGGATTTAACACCTTTTGCAAGACTTCAGGTTTCCTGCTGCCTCCCATTGGCCGACCAGCACTGCTTTAGAGAACCAATCATATCAACCTTCGTCCTTAAAATTTGGCAGAGTTGAGAAGTACTGAAAACCCCCTTTACGTTTGCAGCAGCGGGCTGTAATTTGTCTCCACCCATCAGCCATCTGTCAGCCTTCATGTATGACTCACTCATGCAGATTATGGAAATACAGGCTAATATTAACTCTCCATATGTACGTCCTGAGAAAAGCTGTTTCAATACAAAAATAATTCTCCAATCTTTAAGAGCAGGTTTTCTAGGTTTCACAGAGGCTCTTCTGGATCTTCCTTGAGAACAGTTGAAAAGACAAAATATAAAAAGAATATTGACAAACACTTAAGATCCGACAGGAACTTTTATTTCTCTACAAAAACAAATGTGCAGCCTCATACAGACATAAAAGGCAGTGAGGTAAATCTACTCCTTAGTGTTGATGTAACAACTTGCAACCACTTTGAAAATGTACTGAAGCTCAGGTCACACATTGGCACACAATCTGCACATCACCTACATTGTATAAAACAGTGAGTTGAAACAACATCTGATAGATTAATCCATAACACATTTACTCAAGCAAATAAATCAAAATTATTTATAGGATTTCAAAAATATTCCAATGATCTTCTGCAGGCTGTGACCATCTACCATTAAAAATAACACAAATTAATGAAAAGCTAACTGAACAAAAACAAATAATGTTTTTTTATGCAACCTGTTAATTGGTTTTATTTAATCGACTGATTTTATTTGATTCACAAAATAACAATTAAGATTTTTAAGTTATTCAAAGATTATTTGACCCATTTGATTCTTTATTTATAACCAGATATAAAACCTTATTTCAAACTGTAAAAGATTATCTTTAAGTAATTTAATAATAATTCAAACATTAAATAATTCTGTAAAAACGAACAGTTGGGTATATAAAAAAACAGCAGTGAATCTATTTATCCTTACCACCTGACATTTATTTGTTTTTTACATAATCCTGTTTTGGCCTATTAAATTTTGTCTTACTTGTTTTCACACATTAAAAATGTGCCCATAAAGCAGCTATTTAATTTTTTTTCTGTTAAAAAATAATATCCCCCCCCCAAAAAATAACATAAGTAAACCTTAAAAAATTTCAATGAAACATTTTCTGACTTTTTGTTGATAATTTCACAGTTGTCACCAGATTGAGAAATACTGCAAAGAGCAGGAAATGTAATTTGTACAAAAAACCCCTGAAAACATTGAGCTAAAATTTACAGTTACGTGTTCGTACACTGTATGAAACACCTTTTCAAAGCCACAACACATGAAAAGACCAGAGTAAACAGTTCATTATTTAGTCATCAAAAACCACATTTAAAACAACACACTTCACAGTTTCATTTCCAACAGAGGTACTTTAAGGAAAAATCCACCTTTTCACCTGAAAACAAAAATGTTTCCTTCAGGCTTAAAAGCAGCAGGTATATTTCAATCTGACACAAGTAGCTAACATAGCGGGAAGCTGAGGGATGTATAGCAGTAAACAGTAGCTTTACATGAACACATCATCCACTAAAACAAGTTGCCAACAACAAAGAGGTTGTTAGCATAGGGACAGAGAAATAAAAGCCAAAACCCACTAATTTTTCATTATTCCTGGATTTATAGATTAGCATTAACACTGGTAGCCACTAGCTTGAAAAATATTTATGCTGCTGGCAAAGCATAGCTAGAGCTACAGGAAATCATACAAGTTTATTCTCATCTTTAAACTTTAATGATTTATTGAAGGTTAAGACATGTATGACTGTCTGAAGTTCAACCTTTGACTCAAGGCAAATCATCAAAAATCTGTTATCATATTGGTTTTAGTCATGGATGCCTTTTTTATTTTGTAAAATAGAGATTTGTTTAGATAAAAAGAAGCGGGAGCCCTGTTTGCTCCATTGTTCAGGCACCTATGGTGTTTCCTGTCTTGTCACCACGTGTAAAAAATGTATTTTAAATGTTTCCAAACAAGAAGAAATTCAACTTTTATTTAAAACATAAATTACGCTGTTACGTTGGTAAAGTGTGTATTTTCTAAACCATCTAAAACTTTTTTTTTAAAAATATACTAATGCATACGGAGGGAGTAAAGGGGAGCACAAATTAGGAGTGTTAGTCCATCACATTAGTTAAAGCATGTTAGTCAACCCCTTTAAAACCTTTTTGACATCTGTGTACATCAAGTAGGACTCATGCAATGCGTCTTAATATAACACAATTGATTACTGGGGCTTTTGATACTGGGGCTTTTGTTTTAGAGTATTGCTCCTAGATTAGTCATTGCAGGAGGGTTTTGTTTAATAGAAAATAAAAAAGGGATATTTTTGGAAAGGGATCATGCATCAAGAAAATTTGAGTTCCCAATTAGCTTAATTTGCCTTGATGCTATAATAATTAATTTTTGTTTTTTTTTACACTGCAGTTTTTTTTATACCCAATTTTTCAGCTAATTATTACCTTTAATATGTAAAAAATAGGGTCAACTTCATTACCATATCAATGTTTGAAGTATTTGATGTGTATGATTAATACAGACGTAGCATTTGCATAGTTAAACATGAGAGTAAGCATCTCTACGATGATGTAATTTGTCTGTGGTGTTGCTTAGGTGGAAGGCTTATGCCACAGGTACATTCTTTTAATATTGATAATTAACAGTCATAATTCCAAAGGTTTTTTTTTATGTTACCATAAATGTTTTTTAAAAGTCAGATAATGATGTTTACATTTCATAAATCATTAAAACACGGTGCAAGTTTTGGCTTATTTTAATTGGACGGCTAAATTATTTGCAAGGCTCTCTCCAGTCAGTAATCTGGCAAACATTTTGTTACAAATATTTCCACAGGTTATTTACACAATCACTATTCTGAAAGCAGCTCAAAGAGTAGATGATTAATTTGGTGATGAAACAAACTGCCGGTTTGCAATTCAGTCTTTAAAATTAAACCATTTTATATTCTAGTCCACTTTTTTTAGTCTTTTTACATTTAGACAAACATTATATTTCTTAAATCTATTTCTCAATCAATTTGGGTCTGTTTGAGGTTTATCAATCTTCAGGGACTCACAGACGATCACATTAACACACAAACAGTCCTACAATCATTTAACTAGACAAACAGCCCACTTTATCAACCGGACATACCTCAATTTATGCGCGCACTACATGCTACATTTCTATAAACACATTTTTATTTTAAGGTAGTTTTATATCTTTACAGTATATTTATTTTCAGCATGCCCTTTCAAAATCATCTTATGTTTTGTAGTGACAATAATAATCTTGATTCTTGTGTGTCTTTTAAAAACCACAGTCTATTTGGTGGTTATTATTTTGTTGTAGTACCTTTATCCATTTACAGCCCCAGACCTTCTGACACCTCCAGCCACTAAACCTTTTTTTCAACAGGCCCCAATTATTCTGCTTATGTTTCTGGGTGGATTTTTCCTTCAGACACTGTTGGGAAGTAAAGACGCCTCGAATAAGCCAAGAGCCTGGGGGCAAAGTTCACATATGAAACTGTAGTGATCCCCGAAGTTAAACACAAACACACACACGGTATAAACAAACACCTAGCTGAGACGGATTTCCCTATCCTGACTCCCTTAAAGGGTAAAAAACATCAGAAAGAGCACTGCTTGAGCTTCTAATACTATGTAAACAGACTTAGTGTAAGGCAAAGAGGAAGAAGGGATAAGGATAAGGAGAGAAAGTGTGCAAAGGGAGAGAGTGGATGAAGCCGTGGGAGGAGAAAAGACTGGTGAAGAAGGAAGAGTAAGGTGCAGATGGTTAAAAAGGCAGACGGCAGATTTAAAGGGCTTAAAGACAAAGTTTGACAGAGAACTTGAACTGCACAGAAAAATTCCACAGAAATAAGAAACTATTTTTGTTTTATCTAACAAAATAAAAAAAGGCTTTCCCTTATCACAGTAACAGCTTTTACTGATTCAAATGAGTGCATTTTATGCATTAAAGTACTATTTATTTATTTATTTATTATTTATGCTGATTAAGTTCTTTTTAATCTTATGTCTTTAAAACACAAGAGCAACATATATTTCCTTTAAGTTTATTTATTCCATTTCCCTTTTGAACTCAGACTTATTGGAGTTCAGGGCAAGGAAACGTTACACCTACAGCATGTTTTCAATGAGTTAGAGCTGTGTTTTACTTTAAAATGTGGATAAGCTGTTCAGGTTAAAAACGAGCAGAGGTCTTAATAAATCGGTAAACAGGCCTTAGTTTATCAAACAATGTACACTAGCTGCATGTCCGAAAAAACAGTCTATGCTGTAAGAAATGCATCTTGAGGGCACTTGATTTTACAGATTTTACACAGTAAAGCATATTCTGATGATAATCCATTAAAGGGAAAAAAATGTTTACCTGTTTTGACATAAAAGATGTTGCTTAAAATGGAGGGACAAAAAATATATATATTCTTAGAGGCTCAAAAGGCAAATCCATGATATACCATCTCGCAAATGTTAGATACATTTTAAATGATGCAGTACTGTATGTATTCCTCGTAGCAATCATCTAGATCCTATCTTGAAAGCACATTATGACAGATTACCTCCACTATCATTTTTGTGTATTTTTAAGGTCATTTTTGTTATGTTTTAATTCAATATCTAGCCTTTAAACTTTTAGTGTAATGCGGGTAAGTTACTTTTGATACTGTTTAAACTTTTTTTTAGTGCCAGAGCACAGAAGCAAAAGTATTACAGCATATTTGTTTGAGTTAATACAACAAGCTAATTTAAATCTAATTATATGGTTGCCCCTAAATTTATCTAGCTTCCGAATTCCTCCTTGATTTAAGTGCAACATATACAAGGTGCAGCTTGCAATAAAAAAATTATTTAAAAAAACAAACATATTTCATTTTTTTAAGTTTAAATAAACATGCTTTTATTAACTGTTGCACTCTGTTGCAATCCCTGGGTAACAACCATCGTTAGCTCCCTTTAACTGGTATTTCTTACTGCATATGTCAGAAATGGTTCCTGCCGGGCCAGGCGACTTTCATGGACACATTAGTACAGTTTCGGCTTTGGTGAATATTGTGTGAAATCATTGTCCTTTTTGGTCCAATAACACCTGAGATTTAGCTTCAGGGTGACATTCTTTCTCAGGATTTCTTGGATCTTGATTAAATCTATTTTGCGCCTTACACCTGTATGTTTCTAGAAAGAAAGCAAAGTCGCTCCAGACTATTATTGAGCCACCACCCTGCTTCAATACGTCAAACTGTTCTTTTCAGTGTGTGTTACGTTGCTGCTTCTCCAGACATACAGCTGATCCAACACCTGGGATGTTTGGTAAGTGCCTCTTTGTGGAAGCTACAAGTGTCCGCTGCCACCTCTTCCTGCTGCAGACTTTTTGACACCAGACAAGGTTTTTTTTGACCATCTACTACGACATATGCTTAGCCATATTTCCAACACTTAATATAAATCTTACTGTCAACAGTCCATACCTACGAGCTTAAAACCTTCCAGGCCATAAGTGCTGCCCTCGTGCTCGCTCACTCTTACTCTGTAAAAGTTACCAGCCAGTTGCCTGGTTACTAACGCTTACCAAACCAATTTTAACTTTCTAGTTCAGAAGAAAAGCTGCAACCTCTGCATGCCTTCTGAGCCCTTTTGCTTCCTTACATCGGCACCAAAGGCTTCACTGATGTTCACTATTGCTTTGCTTCTTCTATGTTTTTTTTTTTTTTTGCCGTGAATTTAAGAAATGTAACACCAAGATGAAACTGGCAACACCTGAGCTCCATCTCATACGACATAAACAAAATGATTTTGAGATCACATTGGCATCATATCCAGAAGTAAATATTTTGATATTTAACACCAGCTATAACTTGTAAAGAAGTTCTGTGGATATATTATTTTAGAAAAATTATTCATTGTAATCCGGGTTTGTAACTGTGTCCTCGGTTTGGGGGTTTGAATAGTTTTGGAAAATGGTTTTCCTGAGTCTAATTAATGAGGTCCATCAATGAAAGCTTGGAAAGTATATTTCTAAATGTCTAAATAAATCTGTACCATCTCATCACTGTTGCTTAGTTGTATTATTTGGGAATATACCTGAAGATTTTTAATCTTTAAACAAAAATGATACTTATTGTTTGATTAAAAACTTAACTGGGTTTATATTATTACTTTTTATTTCCAATAAACAACCTCTGTTTATGATGGTTTGTTTTAAACAAAACAAAGTTTTTAACTGTGAAATTCTTCAGGACTATTCAAATACAGCAACACTTTATTTTTTAAATTGATAATCGAGAAAGCACAGCAATCAGTACTGTATTGCTTAACTCTTTCTTATAGTATAAGACCTGTGTACCCTTTATCAGAGCAAGATAAACCAGTTTTGTCTTGCACAACATTCTGATAACCTTTCAGATAGACTTAAAGAAGCTGAAATTTAAATCAAAATAAAACACTCAAAAGAAGCTGTCTCACTGATATATGCCAACCTAAGCACACTGTTTGGCTCTATAAATCTTTATGTCCCCACAGTGCAACACAAACAACCGTCCACTGTCTTAAAGCACCTTACTCTAACTTCAATATAAAACCTCCACACAGAATTTCTTCGTTCTGCAGGAGCTGACAGCAGAGTAATGAGAGTTTTAGCTCTTTCAAGGAAAGACAGGCGCTAGAGAAAGTGAAAAGATAAGACAGTGAGACGTCTTGGAGAATTATTTTCTTCCTTTATCACCATTTTACTCCTTTATGAGCTTTAGCAACTCAAATGTATTTACCTGTCAAGGTGGTAAAGCCAGCCAAGATTAAAAAAATCCAATGAAAGTGGAAGAAGAGAGAAGAGATAAAGTAAGTAAAGGTATAAATTGGCCATGAGGACGGAGGAACAGAGGGGGAAGGGAGGAACAGGTTTAGTTTGGCAGTGAAACGCTGGGAGAGTCAGCATTAGAGTTTGTGCAGGTTACTATATCCTCTGCACGAGTATGTGTGTGTTTACAAGACAGGCATGTGAAGTGACTGTGGACTTAGATATTATGTGTGTCTCACACTAGAACAAAGGATAAAATGCAAGTCTTTGATGTACATGTAGAGTGAAAATAAAAAAGCCCATACGCTCCTGTTTAAATTGATCTTTTTTACATATAGAAAAGTTTTTTCTGAACTTTTTCCACCATTGATGTAACACATAACCTCTATAACTGAATTCAAACGCAACCAGAAATCTTGTAGTGGGTAGCTTATCCATATAGCCAGAATTCACAAACCTTAAAATGTATGTTAAATAGAAATCATCCTCCTCATCACTTAAAAAACCTTTGCCCAAATATAATTGTACTATTTTCACAAGCTTTTCTAATCAGATTCCAAAGCAAACAACAAGGTCCACAGAGAGACCTTACTCAGTATAAGGTATTAGTCAGGGGAAGACAACTAAACAATTTAAAGAGCATATAATGAAGACTTTCATACAACAGAAAGGAATTTAGAAAGTACAAATAAATGGACCCTCCTCTAGGAGTGACGACGAGAAGAAAAATACTCAAAGAGGAAACTAGGTGGTTCACAGGGCAAAAGAAAAGCAACAGAAATTTCTGACAACTAATTGGTGCATATGATTGGTCTCTGGGGTGAAGTTCCAATATTTAAGGACTTTCCTCACAGATTAAAAAAGGCATTTTAGCCTGGCTAAAATGAGCTAAAACACATTCAAGGTCTCCCAGAAGCACGTGGGACAAGGTGTTGAGCTTTGATGAAGTAAAATTGAACTTTTCAGTCATATCTATAACAACTACTGTGTGCTCTGCAGCAAGAATACTCGACACTGTATATCACCTCCTCCACACAGACACTACAGAAAGATTCTTTTGCTTGGTTTTAAACTCAGTTTGGTTACAGTTACAGATTTGAAATACGATTAAGGGTGAAAAAGGTTCTAAAAGGATGTTTGTTGGTCTCAAAATGTTGTTTTCTGATAATTTAACTCATAACATATTAAAACTTAATAGTGAAAGAATTGTCAGATATAATATGTAGACTTTCTTAAACAAAGCAGGTGATTTAGCTCTGATTAACCCACTATTGTGACATCACAAACAGTCATTAAAGAGCAATTAGAGGCCTTGAGTTAATGAGAGAGAAAAACAGTGATTTCTTCTGTAATTAAATTGAAGAATGTGTATAAAAATGTTCAATGGTTACCACTTGTAATCTAAAGACACCCTGATGAGAGGGTGGGTAGATGGATGAATAAATGGGTGAATAAATGAATAAATAAATAGTTCTTATTCCATCTGTGGTTTGGCGGAAGTCCCTCCCTGGGACTGACAGGAGGAGCTCCAGAGCTTAAGAATAATAATAAAAAAATCCTTTCTGCAACTCATAACAAAATAAAATTCAGTCATAATTCAAATAGATAAAATTTCATATCCTGTATTCCACCTGATGATGCCGATTTCAATCAGCAAAGGCTCTGATAAGGGGGGAAAACAGTCTCAATCTCCCTCAGAGGAAATTAAAAAAAAAAAAAATAAAAAATGAAAATTATTCTTTAAAACGCAAGTCAGTGTTTTTTTTTCCTTTAGGCAAAACTTCGGTCACCTTCTTTGCAGAGTGGAACCCCTCTAGTGTTCTTCAGAAATCTAAAGATTTACCAAGCATAGAGAAGTTCGGGTCCTGCTGAGGAGGTGGAGGAGGATGAAGATTGCTCCAGGCTTTCTGACGATCTGCAAAGAGAAAAAGCTAAAAGTCGGTTTCAGTGAGGTTTAGGACCCCTCTTTTGAGTTGCGTCTTTCTTGCAGTGGTCTAGAATTATAGTTGATCTAAGCTCTATGAAAATTAAAACAAAAATCTGTTCATTGTTTTAGCTTTGCCTTGTGATGTCTTCATCCACTCTGGAAATAAACCTCAACACCTTCCAGCGTTCACACCTCCTTGCAGTAAAAAGCCCAGAGGAGAGACTCCTTCTCTTTTCCTTCTGATCTTTATTCCGACTTCAAACCTTTGCTCTTCTCCAGGGGGGCTTTCAGTTCTGAGATTTGACAGGGGACCTCCAACCACGAGGAGGCCCATTACAGCAGAATGTGTGCACGTCGCCTGAGGGGGGCCCCTGCTGCAACAGAGAAACGGATACACATCACTGCAGCTCTGCTGCTCCTGCAATTGCATCTCAGAATTCTAAAATATATCAAAGCCTCATAAGCCGAAAGAAATGCTGGTCTGGTGATACTAAAAGTGCATTCATATCCAAAGGAATAACAAAATTCTCAACTCCTTTCAATTTATGACATTAATGCAGAACAGGTTATGGCAGAGATAATGTTTTGTTGTTTGATGTTTTGTTGATTTTGAAAACCCTGGGTTGCCTTTTTTAAAAGCCTTTTTTTGTGTCTGTTTAAAGCCATAGATCTGCTATTCTGGCAAATTGGATGGACACCTACCTACACATTTAGATGTATCATCATTAGATGAAACAGCTGAAAGCATCATTGTTACAAGTTACTCTGTTCACTTTTTCTGTTTGTGTTTTCCCCCTGTGGAATGAAACGTTCACCCAGCGCTTCTGTGTTTAGCTGTGTCTCTTTCAATTCAATTTGATTGAAAAAAATGGAGCTGGCTGAGTGAAGTGGGGTTGACTTGGTAGACTTTGTGCAAAAGTAGCAAAAAAAGAGATGCTAACAATATTTTCTCTCTCTGTCCATTTCTTCTAGAAAATGTGTGTTTAGCTGTGTCTCCTCTTAAATCTAGCTTGTGGTTAAGCTTTGCCTTTATTGAATATGTGCAGTCTCCTTGTGTTCATTTTCTATAAAAAAAGTGCCCCTAGGTAATGCCTTTGTGTTTAGCTGTCACTGATGGATTTATTGATGTCATATATTGATGTCACTGACTGTGTGTGTCCTTTTTCTCAAAGGAAAGCATCTCTGGTTTAGGCTTTCTGTGATAAGTGGTATACCACTAATTTCTCCTTGACAGCCCTATCAACAAACCTTTTGCTTCAGTTTCCCTGTGTACTTGTTTTGGGGATTCATTTCCAGTGTTATGCCAAGGACACCAAGCATTATTTGTCTATAAATCCTAAAGGAACTGACCCATCTCCTAGGCTACATATATGTCTTGAAGACATAAAAACCCGGCTGACTAAACTTTATGCTTTTGAATACAGACGAAAGTTATTGCAGACAAAGTTATTGTCTTTGGACCAATGTCTTTAAAAAATGCATATTAGTAATTCACTTAATCAGGATGAGATTCAATTGGTGTCGGATAATAACATAAAATAGTAACGTAACATTAGTAGAATTAATATGATAAATATCTTGTTGAGGTGTGATGCTGAGAAACTAGTTCATGCATTATTTACTTCAAGGCTGGACTACTTATCATAGTAGATTCACCTGGTCTGGTCCTGTTTGGTTGTGTGATCATTCTGGATAGAAAGATCGGCTGGGCTGCTGCCATCAACAATCTCAATAAATGATAGCTTTGGATCTGTTTTTAAGTGCTCAGTCCTGTCTCTCTCCAAGACAGAGCTGTGGGTTAATCCTTTGCTGTAACTAACTGTGTTTGTGTTCTTTTATAGCTTATCTGCTTAACCGTTCCTTTAGTAGACAGAGCCACCTATGAAACTAGGTTACTGTTACCTTTTATAACATAGAAAGTATTTATAGATGAGTGCTCCATTGTTTTTTTTGTATGGCTGATTCTGTCTTCCTGAGCCCCCGGTTGGCTTCTGCAGAAGGTTGCTCACACTGATCCTGGTTCTGCTGAGGTTTCTTCCCATTAAAAGGGACTTTTTTCTTTCCACTGTCACTGAATGCATGCTTGGTGTTGCTTTAGAGCAGCAGTTCTCAAACCTGGTGCTCGAGTAACACTGCGCCACATGCTTTAGATGTTTCTCTGTTTTAGCACACCTAATTCAAATAATTGCATGGTATCCTCAGCAGCCATCAAGAGTTGGAGAAACTTTTTCATAATTCTTTCATATATACATCATATGTGTGTCAGAGAAAAGAAGTAAAAAAATACAAAGGGCAGTCGTACTTGAGAACCAGAATAAAATAAATTTGCTGTAGAGTAAGTGACACACTGCAAGCGAATATCTGCTGTCACCACATGCACATCCAGATTAAATCAGCTGGGGTTCCTTAGATAGAAATCTATTAACTAACCGGACTGTTTGATCTGGTTGAATTGTCTCTTTAAAGTGCCGTTAGATGACATGTGCTATAAATTTGTGGTATATAAATAAACTGAATTGAAATAGTTTTTCATTGCAATGTTAAATGCACAGGGAAAAATACTCCTGTATTTACCTGTGTTTCTTTCCTAGTAGGAATACTAACTGAGCAGTGCAGCCCTTGACTGATGCTGGTGTTGTATCCATCAACTTTAGGTACTATCTTCATATTTCTTTCTCAAAGAAGAGCCAATAGAATCACAGAACAGGAGATTGAAGAAAGAACACATGTGCTGGTATGCTGCCAAAGAATTTCAGAGCTTTTATGTTGACAGTTTTGAGAGCATTATCATTTAACAGTTCAGTTTTATGCCACCAGAGTTTTATCTTGCTTTGAGGAGATTTCATCTTTAATTTAAACAATGAACTTAAAATCCTAGGTAATACGACCTGGAGCTGATTTTTGTACAAAAGTTGTTACAATTTTAGACTGAAGTGGTTTTGTTTACATTTGTTTAAAATGCGGCCTTGATTGTTACTGTGGAGGCTGCCTCGAGCCCTTAGGCCATATCTCAACCATGTGAGAATCAGTAGAAAATCAGAATAATCACAATTTGAAGCAGATGTAAGAAAAATAGCTATTTTTTTTCCTGTGTTTTTTTATACTAAGACAATAAAGGTGGATGCTATATTTTCATTCTGGCCACAGCAGATACATATTTTATGTATGATATGTTACCCATGAGGACATATATATTGTTAGATTCCTAAAGTGGATTGTAATGTGATACATTTTTGTTGTAAAGACAATTGTAATATTTGTTGGGTTTCATTTTCAGTTCACCTTGTCAAGCTTGCTAGATATAAAAACACATATAATACTTAAAAACTTAATAAAATATTCAGTCTGTATGATGTTTTATGATGTATATTGTTCAAATGTAGTGTTGCTTATGGGATTTCCAAAAATAGTCTTCAAAGCTTTTTCAAATAGATGGATGGCAAAGTTTGACTGAAATTCAATTTAGTTTCAATTAATTTCCTTTTACTTTTTATAGCAGATTCTTTACAAATTCTATTCAATCAAACCATACAAACAGATTGGGTAAAAGTTTTCTATCTAAGGAAACCCAGCTGTTTCCACAAACCGCTGACTTTACAGAACTCACTCCTCCTGGATGAGCATGAAAAGAAAGGAGACATTCATTTGCACAGTGTTGTTGATTTTGCAAAAGTCCTTCACAACAAGCATGCATGTAGCAACAGAGGAGAGGAAAACTCCCCTGTTAACAAGAAGAATCCTGCAGCAGAACCAGGCCCAGTGTAAGCGGCCATCTGTTTAGTCTAATTATAGGAAGCACTGATCCATGAATCATTTCTATATTAAAGAGGTTTGTGTTATTCTAGCTCTATATCAGATCAGATGAAGTTTGAGTTAGTTTTAAGGTCAAAAGGTTGAAAGAGAGCACATACAAGTAGCTGTCACATCAAAATACTTCAGAATATATGAAGGACCAGAGTGAAAATTGAAGGTTCTTATGTTTAACTCATAGAACAAGGTAAGCTTTTCTTGAAGTTAACTTACATTTTCAAGAACTCTTTGCGTAAAAGCAGCTGGTATGATACTTAATCCCAAAGCACATCTGACCTTTTAACTGTTCAAACAAAAAGCTATGTAAGATCATAAATAGGAACTTTTTCTCCATTTTGACAGTGCTGGTCAAAATGTTTAGAAATAGATTTACATTTAAAGTTCATATTTGATGGAGAACCAAGAAGAATGTTTTTACTTTTACTAAGGCTGTCAAATATTTTGAAGGATATTATGTGTTACTTTGCCTCACACAGTGAGTACAAAAATGAATGAGATAAAAAAATCTCTAGATACAGCATAAAATCTCCATAAAAGTAATTAATATGTCTGAACAAATCGTAAGCAAAGGTGTTAATTGCAGAGGGGGTTGTAAATCATGTGTATTATATTCATAAAGTTTGAGCTTGAGACACAGAGTGATCCATGGACTCACCTGTTGAAACCACCGAGGCAGCAGGATTTAATGTTTCAGCTAAAATTCAATTCTGTAACAGAATACTGAATGTCAGCTTTAAGAGAAATGTGTTTGTGTTGGCCATTGGTTTCTTTAGGTCCTCTTTAATTTAATATTTTGACGTTAGACTTCAGCCAAAAACACTAGTTACTAAGCAACTGGCAGGCTGGCAGGACGGCGGAGAGCCGCTGGAAACAACTCGTCTCATTTCTGCAGTCAAACCGATTCAACACAGCCTTGTTCATTCTGTCCTCCAACTCTCCTGAGCCTCCTCTTGCACCTCCTCCGTATCCTCCTCCACATATACAGCTAAAAAAAACAAAAAAAATCTTCTAGGTGAACTTCACATAAGGCTTGAACAAGTCTTTAAAGTCTCTAAATCATTAGGAAAAAATAAATAAAGAGGAACAAGTTCTTCTCCCATGAGAGACAGCAACCCTAACATGTTACCCAGCAGGTGGTTGATGAAATCCTTGCTCACCTTTCAGGCTCCAAGATTCACTTGATGTTCTCACTGCATCACTGCTAACTCCTGCAGTGCTGCTGCTGTTGGAGAGCTGCAGAGCTAAGGGATTTCTACAACCTTGACCAGATCTGAACAGAAATAACCACCCCTGACTGGACGGCAATCATTTTAATGGACACCAAGCCTGTCGCCATATCAGCAATTTTGCAGGTTTTACCAAACATGGTGCAAATCTTAACAAGAAAGCTAATTCCTCAACATTTGTTCAAATTCACTGACTTTATTTAGGCAGCTGGTGTGTTTCTGCTCAGATGTGATGCCTGCCAGGCATGGTAAGACAATGATCAGGAGTAAAACAGCAAGAACGGGAAATGCACCTTTCTGTTTGTTAAAGTGCAGCTGAGTTTCATCATTTAGAGGCCCACAAACAAAAACGTTTTCATAAGTTATTTTATGATATACGATTTCAGAATACGCTGATCATCGATTTCAAGAATAATCAAATATTTTTAAAGGAGCTAAAATTGGTGTAGACAACTGCACCATTTCAATAAACATATTTGGATATTAGTTTGAGAGATTTCTTTATCTTTACCGAAAGAGGATTTAGTTGTCCCAGATTTCTTTTCTGAATTGCATGTAAAATATTTCCTTTAAAGCTAAAAGTTCAGACAAAATATCTTCTTAGTTTGTGTCATATTAGAAGTGATTTAAAATACCCAGTCGTTCTGGTTGATTTGAAAAGCAACAACAGTTAAGAAAATGTGCATCTTGCATTGGTGCTGTTCTCCTTCAGCTCGATCATTGCCTCATTTTACATGTTTAGTTGTCAGGGTTGCTGCCTCTCAGGCTGCCTGTCAGGAAATCCGGTAGTCAAACGTGTCCTTCTCCATGTAGTCTGTCCAGGTGGAGGAGGGCATGCTGCGGTAGGGGTCAAGTAGGATCCGGAAGCAGCGAACAATCAGTAGACCAAGAAAAATAAAGAGGATGAGGACAAAGACGAAAGCTGCCCTCTGTTCGAGTGTGAGGAAAGAGGTGGAGGATGAAGAGGAGGAGGGAAAGTCTGTTTCAGAAGCTGAGAAGGTGCTGCTGTAGAGATCGTCAGCCATGTTCCGATGAGGCCAACGGATTGGTCGATTCAGTATGTGAACATCCTTATCGATCCATTCAATAACAGCTTCATGTTAGAAGAATCAAATTTGGGAAAACCTGCAAAAAAAAACACCACTGTATTTAATATACTTGGAATGGGCATTAGAATTAAATCATTCTCAATCTTTTAAAGACCTAAAAGATAAAAGAAAATAAAAATCAGCCATGTTCAGATCCTTATTGTGACGGAAAGCCACACCTCTCTTAAATGAAATGTGCACACAATCTCTAAGATCGTTAAGACCATTAGAGGTATTTGTCAACTTTAGGTTCCTTGAAGAAAGAAAGTTATTTTTTTTTTACTGCTGTTTTAGTGTAATTTATAGTTTCTGTTAATCCACTGTGAGTTTAGATAAATATAAAAATATGTCTCCTCCATGTTTCTCACAATAACAAGTAGCAAGTGATCCTTTTTTTTGTGTCTGAGTTAAATACATTTACAGGAGTATTTTGAACTCCTTTCAACCACTGCATGGATGCAGAGAAATATGCTGTGAGAAAACATATTGTTAATGGACACATGATAAACATTATCCTAAAATCTTAAAAATTCAAATTGTGAAAACAGAAGCAGAAAGTTCAATCAAATTGAAATCAAAT
>JAUZNJ010092311.1:0-22319 GCA_034780135.1 Jordanella pulchra | reverse complement strand
GGAAGGAAGGAAGGAAGGAAGGAAGGAAGGAAGGAAGGAAGGAAGGAAGGAAGGAAGGAAGGAAGGAAGGAAGGAGACAAGGGTTGGGTATCAGGAAGAAAACACCGAAATGAAGTAAAGAAATGAAAGGACACACAAAAGGGAAGGGTGTAGTGCATAAGGGAGAGAGTAAGGAAGGAGAAAAACAAGGAAGGACACGTGGAGGTAAAGCAACACCAGGGTAGAGTAGGAGGAAGAAAAGAAACGCAGTTATGGAGGAATAAAAGGATACAGAGCCAAGAGAAGGCAATAAGGAACGGAGAGGGAAGGAAGAGGATTTATTAAGTCAAAGAACTGCATAGCAGAGCTTTAATTTCCTCTGATTCCAAACCCGGTTTCTAACAGACAGACACTGGTGCTGCTGTCTGCTCCTGACAGGTTGATGAGAAGCTGTTCTATAGCTGCAGCCTTTCAGTCAGTGACTTTTTAAACATCAGAATCAACACTATAAAATCCTCACTGTTTCAGACAACAAACACATTTAGATCAACACTCGACGGGAAATTTGCTCTGGATAAAATTCAAGGAAGGAAGGAAGGAAGGAAGCCATGTTGAGGAGTGATGTGACTGATGCGCTTCACCTGTGAATGGATGGAGGCCCGAGTGGGACAATGACGTACAGAGCCTCACAGTGTTGGGACCCCCTTAACTTTTTCACATGTCACTTTATAATCATTAGACATAGTAGTGCATCATTATGTAAAGATAAGGTAAAGTATGCATAGTTCTTCTAACTCTAATTAAAGAAAATCTGAGCACCAAGTGCATTTTGTTCATCCGACCTTTTGTAGAAACATATTTTGCTCCAATGGCAGTGATGAGACCGTCTCCATCAGTTAAAGCTTAAGCTAATTTAAAGCGCCTGTGAACATTAATTTAAAGTCTTGTCACAGATCTGCATTTAAACTTTTGGGCTGCTGCTGGTTTCAAAGCAGCTTTTTCCAGCAGCTTCCTGTGCAAATGCAACCTACAGATTTCAGGTTTTAGAAATCCCACCAATGAGGGAATGTTGTGGTTGTAAGGCGACAAAATGCGAAACAGTTGGGAGTGAATCTTGTCTGCATGGATTCAGTTACAGCAATGTGAGAGGAAAAGAGGTTTTGGATAAACCATGTACCTGCGTCGTCCATCTCCGAGGAGGAAAGACTGAACGAGCTAGTGTAGGCACTGACTGGCCAATCGGTGGACGGAGGCAGAGCCTCGCTCTGAGATGAGGTGGGAGAGGAGCCTAAACCGATGCCAGCAACACAAACAGAAAGACAAACACAAAGAAAATGTAGCAAAGAGAGAAAATGGTATAAAGAAAAACAGAACAAAACAAAAAATAAATGGTGTTCACTCAGAAAAGCGTCAACTTGTAGGTGACAATGGATATAGCACAAGTTAAAGGTAGGAAAAAAAAAGAACACGAAAAGAAGAAGCCAGATTTTCTGATGGAAGCTGCCTTTTATGATTTAGTATCTTTTGAGTATAAATATACCCAAGAAGGTTTTTTTCCCCTTCATTCTGGAACCAGTCTGTTCTCAAGTCTTACTTCCACTCCTGTCCCGGAGGAGGTAACGGTTGACATCTTGGATGTTGGTGTTGATGGTAGGTCCACTGGGGACGCTGCCTGGAGTTACGTTGGGGTCAGTCTCCGGGTCGATGTTCTGCAGACCTTTCCAGGGTACACCAGGACAAAACTCTAAAACAATAGAAACACAGATATTACAAATCAATTAGCTTCAAACTGAACATTTCAGTTGACCGTTTGGTTCTATTAATGAAGAAAGCTGCTAAACTGGTTGGTATAATAAAACAGGAGGACTTCCTGCAGCTGTCTCCAACCTGGAGGCCAGTTGATGTTGGTCCCATTGGCCATCTTGTCGCTGCTGTTCTTGCCCTGACCCCAGCTCTCTGGAGGAACCAGGGGGCTGCTGGGAGACTCTGAACTGGAGATCAGATTGTAGGGGTTGTACGAGTCATCCATCTGAGGGGGCTTTCCAGGTGGGCCGAGGGTGGCGCCTGAGAAACAGATAATGATGAGAATATCAGACCCTGAATATAACAAACAGAAACCATTTGTTTTTAGAAATCTCTGATGGACCTGGTGTCTATTAACTATTAAAATGAAAATAATAAAATCTATAAGAATTTTAGCTTTTACAGTTTGAAGTTTATTTATGCTACGAGACCCTAAAATAAAATCAGCTATACTTTAGAGACTAGTAGGAGAGTGGGTTCTTTTAAATAATTCATATCATAGTAGGTGCCCCATTGCATTGCATTAAAGGTGCATTGCAATGGGCTTCAAGTTGTTTTCTTTCCAACACCTGCCTCACGGTGCCTGTAATGTTAAATGCTCTTTTCTCCATTTATTGCAGCTGCCTTTATACACTCTAATAGTTCAGTGGGAAGGGATCCACTGAGTGTGGGTTTGGATGTTAGCAGCTGCTCTGTTTTATTAAGCACAATCACACACTTCATACAGGAGTAAGAAAATAAAAGTAACGTTTAGTGCAACAAAAAGGATGAAAGTGGAGTTTCATTTGGGACAGAATAAGATGAGTAAATATTGGGGAAGCTTCCAACAAGAAAGGAGCTCAGATTTACTCTGGGAATCACAGTTGGGACTTTTTTTTTTGCCAAAAAGTGAAGATTCCCTGTTCAAAATAACCCCAGTATTTATAACTTTATTATCTCATATGACATTATGCCTGTAAACAAAAATGCGTGTGAACAACACTGGTGTCCTTTCAAAAAGTCACCAGAGGGAGGCAAACTTCTGCAAAAAACGATGGCACTTAAGCTACGCTTCTATTAAAGTTATTTTTACATTTAAATCATAATGCAGAATGATGTACTCTTTGAACACAGTAAATATGAATTATTTCTCTTTTGTTCTTTAATTTTTCATACTTACAGTCTAACTCTTACCAATATATCCAAGAAATATAAATAAATGCCTAAAAATAAAGCAAAAAAGTTGTATTCATATAATCTGTGAGTAATTACTGTATAATGAAGAATAATCTATGATTTTAATGAAATGAAATCCAACAAATGTCACTGCTGCTATTTAAAAAAATTCCCCTCAACTTAACTCCAAGGCCAAATCTAGTAGCTCTGTTACTTTTCTCTAACTTTGAGGAACAACACATACTAAATATCAAAAATACTCAAAGATCATAACTTAGACAGGAAGCATTTGAACCAAAATTCAGTTTAAACAGATTTTTTTTTTCCCAGAATGTGTAGAAGAATCATGCTCTAGTTGAAAGCTTTCATTTTAAAGTGATTTGAGACACTCAAGTCATATAGTAATTATCTTCCTCTTACCATGCTTCCCCAGGTTGGACTCAAGAGGAGAAGAATTTCCAGAAAGGCTTTCGATGGAGTTTGGATGTGTCCACTGCGACAGCCGGGACTGTGGTAGCGGTGGGTCCTTCAGAGGAAGACCTCCCACATCGATACAGTTGTGATTCATGTTTGGATTCAGTCCAGCTGAAGACACATGAACATAAAGAAGGATGCTGTAAAACCCCGTCTCACTTGGAATCCCAGAATCAGGTTTTAAACACTCACAGAGAGCATAGGGGCTGTAGGTGCTGGGAGATGACTGCGGCTCTTTGGTCTGCAGGTCAGAGAGGACTGGAGTCTGGGGGTGACCAGGGTACGAGTCCAGAGGAGTTTTGGCCCCACCAGGATGGAGGCCTGAGTGGGAGGGCTGCTGTTGCTGCTGCTTCATGAGCAGAGCTTGGGCCAGCTGACGTTGGTGCTGTTGGATCTGCTGCTGCATGTTATTGATTGTACGTGCAACCTGTGATAACAACAAGACCCAAACAGTTGGGATCTTAAACTTAATAGAAATGATCCTCTCGAATAAAGAGGTTTCTGTGATTAAAGAACAAAAAAGGACATGGAAGAACATTTAGCTTTAGAAAAATTCTTACTTGCTGCTCTTGTTGCCGAATGGGGCCAGAAACATTGCGCTGTGCCTGCAACATTTGCTGTTGAATCTGTAAACGCTGGTATGCCTTTGGAGGAAGTACAAACAGGATTGAAATCTCAAAAGATTCGACCAACTTCACCTCATTATAACAAATAAAAT
This sequence comes from Jordanella pulchra, assembly GCA_034780135.1. Taxonomy (NCBI): domain Eukaryota; kingdom Metazoa; phylum Chordata; class Actinopteri; order Cyprinodontiformes; family Cyprinodontidae; genus Jordanella; species Jordanella pulchra. Next base: position 18,190 of record JAUZNJ010092311.1, on the reverse strand, counting down.
GGCACATAGGGAAGCCTTTACAAGGGATGTGATTAAACTCTGACACACTCACCAGTTGCAGCTGGTAAAGTTGATTTAGAAGGGTCATGTGTTGAGGGTTTATTGGTGAGGTTAAAAGTGCAGGATTCAGACCAATGTTTTTTGCTGCAAACTGTAATAGCTGTGCTTGAACCTGTCAGGGAGCATTAGGCAGAAAGGAGAAAGTTTCTTAGGTTTACATGTTCACTTGTTACAACAATGCATAGAAACTAATAAAAAGACAGCAATTCCAACTTTATGCATTTTCTCTGCTGCACCTTTCATGCTCAATTGAATAAGTCAGTGTAGCTGTTGTAGAAAAGAAGGAATTAGGGCACGTATAGATGTAAATGTTTCTCCAGGTGTGAGTGTACCTGAGGGGAGAGAAACTGAGGCACTTGAGCACGTAGACTAGGCTGAGAGGAGCTGAGAGGCGGCACTGGTGGCTGAGGAGGCGGCTGCTGTTGCTGCATGGCCCGGGCTTGTGCTGCTCCACCTCCAAACATTCCACTCTGCATCTGCAGGAACCAAAAAATAAAAAAAAATCCCCAAATCCTGTCAGTTAAACTTAAGATCTTTCCACAATAATTCTCTTCTACAGATGCAGGCATGAAAAACATCCCTTTCTGTCGACTGTTAGCTGGCTGTGTGCCAAAGACCTGTCAATTATCAGCTACTTGTCTGCTAATTCCACAGCAGGACGACACGCCCATGTTCCCAAGGTGGTGAGTTTAACTTTTAAAAAGTGTTTAAGTTCAAGAAGCATTAGGCTAGCTTGAAGTTACTGACTAATGAGCAAGCTGGACAACATGTATGATGACATATTCGCCAGTTGTACTGCAGATCTCTGCAGCACTTTATCATGCCTGCATCTGTATGAGACGTTCAAATTTACACGCATATTAATGTTAACAGCTATCACCTTATCAATGAAGGGCAGGCGAGGATCTGCTGAGGGGTCTTTGGAAAGAAGCGGAGGCCGGGAGCAACTCATGGGCTTGTTGATGAGCCCGTTGTTAAAGTCATGGCCGCCAATCCCCATCCCACGCTTGTCCAGCTCTGTCTTCTTCTCCAGTAGGGAACTCATAGCCTGGTCCAAGTTCATATTGTTGCTCCTCAAAGCCTCCTCTGCTGGATCCCTCTGAAAAACAACATAACAATCAGTACAGCAGCTGTGACAGCAGCAAAGGCAGAACATCAACCACTGTTATAAACCAGGCAGTGTAAAACAAACATGTAACCAATGAGTGATGCAGTGTTTTCTTAACGTGTTCACACTCCTTTGCCCTTTTCTTTTTATACATTATCACACCACCTCGCAAACCTTTATGTTGCTTATTAGAATTTTATGTGAGCGGCCAACTCAAACACAGACCGCATATTCTATGCTATAATAAAAAAAAGAAGCAAAAGGAGCCTTTCATGTTCCTCTACCATCATGTAGGCTGAAAGATGCCGTTTAGTTGTTGTAAGTTTCTTTTGCTTTATACAACCGTTTGCCTTCAGCCGGAAAAGTTTAATTCAGCAATAAAATTTGCCTTCACAGTCTTTTATAAAGACCGGCTTAATGGGATAGGACTTATAATTATCCTCTCATCAGCTGAGATTTTACAAACGTAACCATTTTGTTAACTGTTAAATAAATTGAAAACACCTATGATTTGGTAGAAGAGACCAAAACCTACTAAAATTTTACATTTCTTAATGAGAAAATCATTTAACTCACAGGGAAGCCCATGTCTGTGAGCTGTTTGATGAGCTGTTTCATGATCCAGGCATCTTCTTGTTTCCCTGGTATCTTCACCTGAGGTTAAAAACAGAAAAAAGATCAAATATATCAACAGTAAGTGATAACGATATAATAAAGGAGTGTAACAAAGCCTGCACAATATCTTAACTAAATGATAAAAATGTAAGTAATGTTGAAACGAAGCGGCATGCATTTATGTACGAACATCTTGTAACAAAAGTGTAATTAACAGCATCGTACTTTTGGTGGGCCTTTTTTGGATGAATTGCCCCAGGAGTTACAGGAAGAGTTGCTCTCCTGGGAGGCTGTGCTGTTCCACATGTCTCCCTCCTCAGAATCCCACTGACCCCCTGAAAGGCTGAGCTCTTCACCCCCTCCCCCCCCCCATCCATCTTGCATAGGTTTGGAGGCTGGAAAACAAGCAACAGAAAATTCAATTCCCAAATTTAGATAATAAGACACAGGCATGAAATCAAATGTGATGAAAATATAGAATCCCTTGTAGAAAACGAAATGCATTAGATTTTAAATTGACTATTTATAGCAACATGATCATTTGACATAAACAGCCACAAGGGGTCACTGTAGCTCTATAAGTGGAATCTGTGGGGCTGCCCCTGAGTCATACTGATGTCCTTGACTCATCACAGGAACAACTCTTGATTTTCTTGTAATATATCAGCAGTGGAGCAGATTACTCTACAGGAATATTAAGAAGGATCAGATATGAGTTTTTTTTTTTCACATTTCTTACCAGGTTTGCCAGGTGCTGCCGTCATTGCTGGGTTGCTCCTGCTGTAGTTGTCTGGGTTGCCTTCTCCCCAGCCCCCTGGGCTCCCAGTGGGTTTGCCCCAAGCAGATGTGCCATTATCCACACTGACTGGAGAGGGTACCGGTTCTCCCCAAGAGCTCTCAGTTTTTGTGTGTGAGCTGGAAAGCTCTCCCCAACCTGGAGGTCACACAAGGACAGGAGCTCAACAACATGTTGCTGGATTTCTAATAACTCTGATACTGTAGATGATGAATGATTAAAGATTTTATGTAGAACATTGGATGCTAAAATCAATCTCAAAATCTTATCCAAAAATATTAAAGCTTGTTTAGAAGCTTTAGATGTTTATTTTAAACAGTTTAACGAAATAAGATTAAGGCAAATGACAGGAGACTTATGTATTTTTTGCATTCTTATTATTTATTAAAGACAACAGGAGTGTCTGCTGAAGGCTGTCAGACATGTATTTATTAGTAAGAGTGGTGCCAAACAGGCATGCAGGGAGGTAGAAGATGGCTGGGCTAAGCAGAACTGTGGACAGAAGTAGGCAGGGCCCGTTTAGGATCTGGCTTGTCCCAGTGAGTTTTGGCATGGGAAGCACGGCTCTGCTGCTACGCCTGCAGCAATGCCAGGCCCAACTTAGCTCTCCCACCAGGGAAAGGTCAGCTTCTAAAAGCTGCTCCAAAATTATAGTTAACATTCAACCTTCTGCTATGACATGCCAGAAAGCTACACAGATCTACAGACATACACAGCCTTTTTTTATCCTTGCATCCTGTCATGAACATACGAATCATTCTTTGTTTTCAATCCAATTCATGTTAGGAAACAAATGAAATAGTCTGATATGAGGTATTTATCCCAACAGTAACAGCAGGGGGCATCTGCCCCTAGTTGCCGTCTGGGAGGGTCTCTGTCACCTCCTTCAACTCAATTTATTGACAGATGGCCGCTTCCATGTTAACACTTTCGATCTGGAACAAAACTTTTCACGTTGCATATTGTAAACCCCTTTTTTCCACAGTTTTGGATTTTACCAGCTATTTATAGTTATATTTTCAATCACAATGAGCTGTTTGAAGGAACGCAGCTGCCAGTGCCTCTCTGATCAGGAGTAAATCCTAACAGAGCAATCCAGGTCAAGATTTTACCGTAAGTGGATCAACAGATTGGAGCTTAAGGGTGCACTGTGCTGACTACCTAAACCGCTTTCATGTTTGCCAGGTTGAATAACGAAAGAGAAAAGAGATTTAAACTGAAATATGTCAGAACAAGTAAGAGTTGCTAAGTCGAACCAAGTTTCACTGTGGTATATTGTACAATCTTATCTTTATCTTACCTTGAGTTATCAGAGGACCCCTAATGTGAGGAGTCCCAGATTGGTGCTGCACCGGAGGATCGATGGCCCCACTGCCAGGGCCTGGGTTTGGAGTGTTTGGACTGTGATTCTGTAAAGGTGCAGGTGGGCCGTGATAGGAGTGATTGTGAGCGTGAGGATGGTTGTTGCTAGAACTCGGAGGATTATTGCCTCCTGTGGTAACCTTAGCTTGGACCATTCCCGGGTTGTTCCTATCCCACAGGTTGACTGCCTTATTGTAAGTACCGGGGTCGCCCCAGGCTGAGGTCCCGTCATCGATCTCCATCTTGCGACGGATTGAAGGTGGAGAGGGCTCTTCCCAGCCTGTTGGCTCATTTGAAGCTTCTTTTTTGCCACCACCCCAGCCAGGACCTGGCTTCACAGGGCCCTGACCACCCCAGGAGCCCATAGACCCCCCTCCACTGTTACTGTTGGGCCCATCCTGAGGCTTGCCCATCCAGCCTTGAGGGGCTCCACAAGGGCGCTGTGGTGCAGAATCCCCCCATCCTCCACTGCTTCCAGCTGCAGATCCTCCATGTCCTGAAGAAGACATTCCCCAGTCTCTTTTGTTTTCCTTCCAGTTTCCTGATTCTCCAACCCACTCGGGTCCAGAGGAACTCTTTTTACTCTCCTCAGGTTCTCCCCAGTCCCCAGAGTTATTGCTTCCTCCACTGCTGCCCCAGGAGTTGGATGTTTTGGGTTGCTCTCCCCAGCCCTGGGTTGTTGACTTGCCATGTGAATCATCCCATCCAGATGACTTCTCCTCCCCCCAAGACTGAGCACCATTCTTGGGAATGCTGTTGGAAGGGCCTCCTGTTGGAGGGTTACCCCATCCACTAGGCCCCGCTGGGTGTTTTACGGTGGTGGGTGGGTCTCCCCAACCAGAGCTAGGTGTGTGTGAAGCTGCCATGCTTCCACCCCAACTAGTGGGCCCCTGTGAACTAGGCACGTCATTTTTGTTCCCAGAATCAGACCTTTGAGTCGGGCCCTTGTTAGTGTTTGAGGGTCCCTGGACATCGCTTGAAGCAGCGGGGCCAGAGCCCCATGATTCAGTGCTAGCATCATTCTTGCGTTTAGAGTCATCCATGTCCCATGTTGTGTGCTGCCGTACAGGGGTCTGTCCCCAACCGGTGTTGCAGAGCACCCTGGGGTCCAGGTCCTGGGCAGGGAGCAAAGGAACCGCTTTCTCTCTATTTGGGCCATCTCTCCGTCGGGGAAATCCCTCTGTACTGTCACTGCTCCCTTCACTGGCACCTGCTGTGCTCGCAGCTCTGTTCCAAGTATTGGCTTGTGAGTCCTGGGGGGGCGAGCTGGGAGCATCCCAGCCTCCCTGTGCCTCTTCACTGTGCTGTTTCCCCCAGTCTCCACTGGACTGTTCGCCCCAGCCTCCAGAGTTTCCGGCACCACCCCCAACATTACCCCAAGCAGAGTCCCAGCCAGGTCCTTCCTTTGATGAAGTTGGCTTTGAACTGCCACTGTTACCCCACAACGAGTTACCATCTTCTCCGTTGACCTGTGAACCCCCTGGTTGATGCTGCCCCATTGGAGCCAAGCCTACAGAGGAGTTGCCCCAACCAGACAAGTTTTGGATCGGGCTAGGAGGTTCTGTTTTTTTAGTCTGATTTGGTCCATCAGTTTTAAGGTTTTGAGGTTCAGAACTGAAAGACACATTCGTGGATGGAGTGAGGTGCGACTCCTCAGAAGTCGTTATGGTACCCCATGCGCTGCCAATCCCAGAAGACTTGCTGTTATTGTTGACTCCAGAACAGGCACTGGTTTGGGTTTGTGGGGGGCCAGGAGGGTTACAGAGGTTAGGTGTAGGTTGAGAAGATGAAATGGTGTTAGCTCCACCTGAGCTGCCAGCCCCTGTGCCTCCTCCATCATGCCCCAACATGGGCCATGCAGATGGGTTGGCGTTAGGGTTCAGGTTCAAGTTAAAGTTGTTGGTGGAGGATGACGAAGAGGAACCCCAGCCCCTGCTGCCACTTCCTCCCACTGGGCTGTCACACTTGCCTTCGTTACCCACTGAGGACTGAGGGGGGCAATGTGAAGGTCCTGGCCCAGATCCCCAACTGCGATTGGTTGCAACCTGGCTGGAGAGCATGCTGGTTCCAGTATGACTGACAGGGCTAGGCCCACTGTTGGCTTTACTGTTAAGGTGGTTGGCAGGGAAGTTGGCTCCTGTGGCCATACTCACTGCACTACAACTACTGCTTGAACTATTGCTGCTGGTGGTCAGGTGACCAGGGTCAGTGTCCAAAGGGCATCCTACTGGAGAAGCCTGGCTCTGACTGAGGGTAATAGAGGGCCAAGCCACTGGGTCCTTCTGGTCAATAATTAGTTGATCCCAGCCGCTGGAACTGGTGGAAGATGCAGCACTTGTGGCACTTCTGTTGGCTGGCAGGTTACCCCAGCAGGGGTTATCATACTGCGTTAATTGGCCACTATGCGGGGGCAGTACTGTACATGGAGAGAGAAAAAAAACAAAACAGAAAAAATTAGCAACGAAGGTAGGGGGACATGATTTTATATTTCATAATATATTCAGAGGCTAAAATACCATTTAAGCATCTAAGACGTCTGATTGTAAATGCATGCAAGATAATTGGTATTCTTAGTGTAAAGTAAAAAGCTAAAAATTTGTCTTTAACTGCATTTAGTACAGGGGTGGACAATAATATGATATCAACATTATCATAATATAGTTTTATTCAATAACTTTAATGTGACTTTTAAACAAATTTCAGATGTTACAATTTATATAAATACGGTGTTTTGGGTTTATGTAGTTCTATGGGGTTTGTTTTTCCAATGTAAATCAACACCATCATTTCCATTTTAGTTCTTCTTTTTATTTATTATTACTTTAAAGGAAGGGTATGTAAACTTTCAAGCACAACTCTATATCAAGACGTATTCATTAATTTCAGTTGAGGTAATATCATAATTAGATCGATATAAACAAAAACAAAGCCTCAACGTCTGCCAGGAATGTTAAGAACAGGGTCCTGTACTAACTTATGACTATTTTGCTGCCAGGTTCATAAACCTTTTGGTAGCATATGTTCAGCAAATGTTCAACATCCATACCAACATGTTCTGCACATGTTGGTATGGATGGTCATGGTAACTAAATGGTCATTTAGTTATTCTTCATTATAAAACTTTCCTTTTTGTGTTATCTGAATTACTTGTGTGAATTTCTCATTTTCTTCAATGGGAGGGACATGTCAAGTTTCAAGCGTCACATCATCCAGCCCAAAAATAGTTCAATTTTTGAACTAAAACAAAATCCAATATTTATTTACATAAACAATTTCACAGTAAAATGAGAATCTTTGTTAAGACATATTTTTTCTAAATAAATTCCACACTGCCACAATTATTTTAATATCCAGCAATCACTTTTAAGATGCATGACACAACACCATTTTAATCGATCCGTAACTGGCATTTTACATGGGAAAGGAGATAAATGAATATTTTCCCAAAGCTCACACTTTGAGATCAAAACAAAGCATTGCATCTTGGGAGTCACCAATTCTCCAAATCATACATTAGACATAAATTTCACACCTGACAAATTTCACAAGAAAAAGCCTTTTCTGTCCTAATATGACACATATAAATTCTACTTCTGCTTTAATAACAGTGGGTTTTGTTTATATGAATTTAAGATAACAACCAAGGCTTCGGGTGGGTCTGGCAGTAGAACCTAAACAATAAATCGGATTTATCATAATTAATTGATGATTGAAATAATCATCAATTAATTCAGCAATTGCCTAATCGTTAGGTGGAGCAAACAGTCTTCAAAAAACGTTATTTGCTGAAAATAACTTGTCATAACAATCGTTAAGCTAAAACTCTACCAAAGCATAAATATTGCACTAAAGATTTAAAGCCTTGTGACTAAAATGCAACTTCCAAATCTCTCGAAGCAGCAGTTTTAGCTTCAAGTGATTCTGTAAAAATCTCCCATAAAGCACTTTTTGCTATTTAATTGTAAAATCAATCCAAAAACTCAATTGGACAGATTGAATGATTAGCAAAATACTGTTGCAGCCCTAGTCTGTTGTGACACCAAAGGAGGAATATAGAAGGTCATGATAAGTATGAGGAAGATCTGTGATGCTGTTGGTCTGTTTGTCTTCCAAAGGTCCGGTACACATCATAAACATTTAAAATACCAACCATGAGTCTGTCAGCAGGGCTTTAAATCATGACGTGAAGGCAAATGCAGACAAAAATAAATATGCTCAAAACACGGAATTTTCTAATACTCAAGTTTTCCAGATCATTTGTAAAGTGTCAAAGCTGTGCCTTTATTTTTATAACAGCTGCAGGAGACTGTTTGGTCAAATATTTTTTTAACTAATGAGAACATGACTTAGATAATAAATAAATAAATACTTAAAAGTCATTTTAATAAAGTTGTTTTACTTTAAATGACAACACAGCACCAACATAAATCCATGTCAACAGATATTAAAAAAAGCACAGGATTTCCTTCTCAATTAAAAAAAAATGAGTCTAGCATAAGATTCAATAAAAATGGTACTTCAGAAGCTTTAAACCTAATCATTCAAATTATGCAGTTTTAACAAGGTAAACCAACGCCTGCATCACCACAGAGGAGCTTTCATATTCCAGATTTATTCAAAGATGAGTTCTTAGAGCTGGCTCCTCGTTAGCTTATTAACTCCAAACTGCAAGGCCATGACCTCTACTTATCCTGAAGCACCACTACTTTACACCCCTCTGAAAACCTTCTAGCTTTATTATGGAAAATCAGAGATTATGATTATGAAGCTAAAGCATCCTTACTGCATTGTTTTGATTCAGCCCTCAAGCTGTACCGGTTCTTGTTTACATTCCCCCTCACAAGCACACAGTTTGCATACAAATACAGTAACTATGTCACAACTGGATGGGGGATGTGACAATATTTGTGTGACACCTCCTGTTTTCAAGCTAACCACATCGGTCGTCACTACATACAAGGGAGAGAGGATATAGTGAGAGAGTAAGGAGGGAGGGGGGGAAAGAGGGCACTGTGTTTCTGACACACAGCGCTGTCGTTCTGTGGCGTCTCTCTGCTGTAAAAGTGCAGGACCGCCATTTTCTCAGTGCTGAAATAGAGCCAAAAAGCCTCTGATCTACTGTCTGCAGCCCCACTACCGCTTCGAAAGGCACGCATCTCGTTCGCAACGATAAACGCAATACGCAGGATCTCAACGCTGCACACTCAAACTGTACTGTCGTTGCAGCTGCAATGGTTAAAAAAAAAGTCCTAATCCAAACTGTATGTTTATACAAGCTGCCAAAAGCAACGCAGAAGAGACAGAGGGAAGCAGAGAACACAGACAGTGAAAAAAATAAAAAAGAAAGAGGAGACACAGCAACAAAATACCTGTGGAGAGGTGCCTCCCAACCATCCTGCACAGAGCTAGGTTTTAGGCAACGCAGCGACCATCCTTGTCTCAATATGTCTGCTCGGCTCGCCAAGCTTCTGAGGCTCATTTCTGAAATGCTGCCAAGAAGTTGCACAGCTCTTGCGCGGCATGAAACAACCCCCATCCCACCTCCTCCACACCTTCCTTCCTCCCTCCCTCCCTCCCTCCCTCCCTCGTCTCGCTTCGTCCCTCCCACCAATGCTGCTCTGACTGGGTCTGTCCTCTCCCATTTATTGACTCCCTCCGGCTTTATTTATATCGCGTTCTATTCCTGTCCTGACAGAGGATATTTTCCCATCCTGGAAAAGCAATGAAACATGACTGGTGTGTGTGTGTGTGGGTGGGAGGGATTGTTGGAGAAAAATGGGTTAGACTGGGCACTCTCAATCAAGTAAAAAACAAAAGAAGAGGACACTTCTGACTCTCCAGGCTTCCCCTCATGTCTTTCATCCATTCAAAACTGTCTCTAAATATTTCCCTCTGTCTTCAATTAGCACTGCAGCCCTCAGTAAAGAGCCTCTTTTATAGCAGCAACGGCAAAACGAGAGCACGGCAAGTTCATTTCATTTCTATGAGGTTATCTGGACACGACTTGCATTAAATTATTCGATTTTTGAAATCCTGCTACACATACGGCCCTTGAGCTGCAAAGAAATAACACAATAAAGAGAAGAGCTAAAAGATCAATGTTGTGGAGAGAGGAAGACAGGAAGGACATGTAGGCTGGTAAGAGAGGAGAGGCCCACTGGATCAACGCTGCTATTGTTTACAAATTATCCCAGCATCCTCACAACAACAATAAGTCAATGTTTGGTGGGAAACAGGCTCCTATTATGGTTGAGGTTCCACCATTTCTTCTGCCCACTACAATCACAATAGACAAACTTGGTTTAGGCCACCAGGTTTGTTGTTGATTCTGGATCAATGCTTAATAATTCATTGGTTTATGTAGCCATATGTTGTGGATCACTATATGACAGAAACACAAATGCCTAATTTTTCTTTTTTTGAAAAAGATCCAATCAGATTTTTACGTCAAATGTCCTGTGATGGGAAAGCCAACCTGGTGTAATACATCTAACAAGAATCCCAAGGACTTGGAAAAGGAATCAGATCCACAACGTGACCGATCCTCCACCCGACTTAACAGTGGGGATCTGTGGTTTTTACACATAAGATAACCAGAGATAAACAGAGGCCCATCTAGAGCCTTGTTACCTGAGAGTTTCAGCTGTTTGAAACATTTTTAATATTACAACTGAAAAGTGTAGTTGAGAAGCTCTGTGTCACCTTATATTTTATAGGACAGAGAAACAGGAATTTGGAAGTAACAAACAAGTAGCAAAAACCTTGGTTACGTTTTGTAAGAACAGATAAGAACTAATAGATGTAGCAATAGGTGACAGCTCTGCACTGATTTATGCTTTTCTATGCATATATATAAAGAATGCCATGTATTGGGAAGGAAATGGCAGGTTTGCATGGTAGAAAGTGCAAGACAAAGATAGATGTTTGGCAGCAGAAGTAGGAAATGATCTAGAGGGACAGTGTGGGCCTCAGCTGTACAGGTTCTGGCTTAATGAAGTCCCTGAGGGGAGGAAAGACTAGATGGTACAGAGCTGACAATGCATGCCGCCAGCCAGATGAACATCCTCCGGGATGGAAACACACAAACCTCCGCAAAACATGCTAACTCTTTGTTAGAGGATCACAAAAGTTCATATTCTGTTGATACAACGTAATAAAAGAGCTGCAGCCACAGTGAGGATCAGTCAAATATGAAGGTTTCATAATGATCTGATTGTAATGCAACATCATTGGCCATCTGCTTAAATATCAAGTATAAGAGCAATAAAGTGGAGTTGATATATAATAATACTAATCAGTTGTTTCAGTTCCTTACAGTGGCACAAATCAAATACTACAAGCCAAACTCACAGCAATTGAGCATGTGTGATGTATGGCTGTGGACATGCACTAGTAGACCTGAATACGTTTGCAAAAAAGAAAACGAAAAAATGATTGCAGTTATTTTCAACTAATTTTGCACTTTGATTTTATTTTGATTTTCCTTTGGAATAACCATAAGCATGTAGACATTTCCCTCCGTTTTCAGAACCTCGACAGCTTGCCTGTACAGAATCCATTGTCTCAAGACTTTAATAATAATGTTGTATGCAACTAGAAGTGCTTATCTTTAGTTGCATACATGGATCTGAGAGCTAGCTGCAGCTCTCTTTCTGGGTGTGGCAAACCCACTTTGAGCTAATTACCGCCACCTAAAGGGCTGGAGCAAGAAAGTCGGGGTCTTACTATGGTTAAATGTAATGTGACATAAACCGAGTGCTTCTGCGATTTGGAAATTGCAATTTGTGATTAAACCAACACTGTTGTCACTAGAAGCCAGTGTTTGGGTTCTATAAAACCCGGGGAGGCCAAGCTCGACACGAGGGCAATAGTTTGCAAGCTATGTAAAATAAAATGAAGATGCTGCATTAAAATAACAGATTTAAAAATTATAAATGCACTTTGACTGTAAAGTCTTCATCTTCCTTTCAGTTAATGATCATTGCACTATGCTATAAAGAAGTGTGTTTTATTTTTGTAAAATATTTTAAATAATTAAATAACATTTTTTATTTAAAAGCCAGGCAGCAAAGCTAACCTAATATTATATATCTAAGTAACAAAATTGAATTCACAAATCTATTTTATAGAAACTAATAGAATTGAATACACTTTAGGCCTAATAGAACTGTTTTAAATAAATTTTATATCTGTTTACAGTGTTTTGCTCTCATCAGTCACATAATCTAAGAAGAATCTCAAGACCATTTAATAAAAAAAAAAAAGTTTCTGATTCAAAATGCAACCCATAAACCTCTAAATCAAATCACTTGACAGTGAAAGATTTGCATCTATAGTCTATCAGCTTTGGAAATCTAAGGGTTGCATTTTCTTAACAGTCTTCTTTGCAAAATTGTTGAAACTGAAATGGAGTGAATGGAAAGCAGTTTTCAAAGGTTATCATAGATGCTCAACTGGATATATGTTGAGATTTGGACTGGGCCATACCACATATAAATTCGGTTTTATATAAACTTTTTCATCATAGCTCTGGTTGTATATTTAGCTTCTGGTTAAAAAGGGAAACATTTGCCTTTTTTGGAGTTTCTAACTTTTTCTGGATTATTTTAAGGGTTTTGTTAGATTAAAGGCAGATCAATACAAATGCTCTACACACTTCTTAGACTGTTATTCATAAGAAAATAAAAATTATACCATTTATCTTGCACTTTACAGTGGGGAACTATTTTGCGTGTTTTAATATAAAAACCACCATAAAATGTGCAGTACAGGTAAAGGAAGATGACTACTGTACTTAAATTTGTGTGCGGTAAATTGTTCCATGTTTAGTTTCTTTGCATTCAGTTTGGCTTTAAAAGTCTCAATATTATTACAAAAGCGGAAGGAAAACCTGTCTTACAAAGACTGAGACATCTAGACGTCATGTTTTCTTTTCTGTATCCTCCATCTTTCCTCTTCCTCTGAGGGATAAACCAGGTCAAAAGCCGTCTTTAGCATGCCAGCCTAAAAATAGCTTCTTTCTTCATACTTCCTTATCTTAATGTGCCCTAGGTTATGGACTGTTATCTATGCAAAAAGAAAAAAGGCAAGACTGGAGAAGGTCTATAATCACAGGGAGATTGTCATTTCTATAGCGCAGTCTGTGCGGGCTGACTAATACCGCCCACCCGGGGGCTAGCTAGAATGTGAGCAAGCTGGGTTGTTTTTTATATATTGGCAACAGAAAAGGAGAACTTGTGCGTCACAAAAGACCATGCTTTGCAGACAAAGTTGGAGGAGAAAAAAACAGAGAGAAAGTCAGCCAACACAGAAAAACAGAGAGAGTAAGTGTCGAACATTTGTGGTTAACACAGAGCTGATGTTTAATCACATCACAAGACATCCCAGCCCTCTTTGAGGGGATTCCCAAGGCTCTTTTACAGCGTCATCAGCAGACTTAAAGAGCACATCAACTCTATCATGCATGTATACTCTCTTCTCGAGCAGATAAACTAGTAGCACATTAGCTGCACAGCTCCTACACACGGCAAGGCCTATTTACACTAAGAAGCCCTTTTGTTGTTCTGTTGCATCAGTGGCTGCCTGCTGGTATATAAAACCTGTTAATTATTTTACAAGCCATAAACAAAAGCGTTTTACAAATGAAAAAAAAGATGGTTTAGCTGTAAATTCTTTCAGCAACACACATTAAGAGCTAAGAGTTAAACAAAGACAGGTGAAGCTACGAAAGGAGAGTGCTTCTGTTCTAAATGAAGATGATAAGAGAAAGAAAGGTTTCTCATGTTACTTTTGAAAAAAAAAAAAGGATTTATTAATGCCTGCAGAGATTCTGTATTGTGGTCGTCTGTGGTCGTGGGATGTACAGCACTATTTTGTTTTTGAACCACAAAAAAAAAGAAACATTTTCTTTGTGAACCAAACACCATAAAACGTCCCTAAAAATGAAGACATGATTTGAGATCTCAGCTAACTTACTGCAAAAAACAGAAATTATTCCAAAAAAACTACATTTGTTAGTGCTCTAAACTAAAATGGAGCTACTTGGACATATTTGAGCAGATCTAATTTCTGTGATGTAAGCAAAAACATTAGTTATAAAAACCAAAACAAAAAACAGACCCCACTCTTTACAGACCAAATCATTACGTTCTGAACTAAAGTCCCACTCGTCTGGAGGGGAAGGAAATGTTTGTGGACTTTTGAGCACACATACATACACATGAGCACACACAGGATGGATTTATCAGGATAGCTTTCAAAGAAATTCACACATACCGGATAATGACATACAGAGTCAGGGGGGAGAGAAAAGCGGACAGCAGGTCTATGAATGCAGACAGTGTGTTCCTACAGTTAAATGTCACGGTTGGGTCAGAGAGGAACAGGCAATCGTTCTTGTTGCTGTGATTAGGATGTAACTGAGGTGAGATTTACGCTGCATTTTACATGGAAAAGGGTTGCATTAGGAGGAGCAGTATGATCCAGACAGCATCAGACTTATAGAAAGCTCCATATTACTGAATAGAAGCTCCTCACTGTCTGTCCGTAGTCAGAAAACCAGACTTGTCTCTATCCCACTGCAACACGTCAGTTCAAATGCACAGCGAGCAAAAGCAGAGCTGAGCTGGGCTGCCAGAGAGGGGTGGAGAAAAGCAGCAGCTTTTACCGTAAGCTATGAGTCACTTCAGCCCACAGACCTGGACCTCTGCCACTCTTGCTCTCTACTTCGTTCTCTGCTTCTCTCGGTCTCACCGAGGCGGCGGGCCAACTAGCTTGTTCTGGATGCTCCTCCTCCCAAACAGGAAACACTGAAGCTCGGCGCGCAGTACGAGGGTGTTAATCAGAGGAAGGAGGAGGAGGAGGGGAGAAAGACGACAACAGGGTAAACATCTCATCGCCATGTAAATAAACCTGCATTCACACAGAATCTGAGGAGCTGGAGGATGATCTGAGACACAGTTATGGAGAAATAAGTTGTACCGCTCACATAAAACAAAACACCCTGAAGGCTTTTCATCAACACCGGATAATTATTTATTAGTAACTAATTGACCAGCACTACTTGAAAACACATAAAAGCAATAGGAAGGAAAACACACTGAGAAAAAGATAGGCAGCTGTGTTTACTCTCCATCTACCTCGATCCCCTTTTCTAAATCCCAGCTTGGCAACGTGAAGAATAAACAGTGGCCAGGAGCACCTGTGATGCAAATGCGTCTGCAGAGTTTAACAAGAACAAAACCACAGGCACAGTGGTAAACAGGCAAAAGAAAAAGACATGGCGCAGCTGTTGTGTTCCAAAGAAGGCTGCATATGATGGAAGAGTAAAAGGCACTAAAAAAACCATCATCGGGGGTGAAAGTCAGGATTGACCACTGTCTTAATGTGAGTAACTTTATGAAGTGGATAAAGTTGATAAACCCTCAGACCACCATACCTGCACTCCAACACTTTGACCTGCTGGGGGAAGCAAAGCGTCTGAGCAAAGGCTTGACAGCTGCAAAGCCACCATCTGTAGAAGAGGAACCAACTCGTAAAGGGGCAATTAATACGAGCCACTCAGATGAGGCTCTGCTTCACTACAGACCAACAGCCATATGGGAAACACCTGTGTGCTGCACAACACAACACCGTGCTGTGACGCTAGACAGTCATTATGGAGTTCAAAGCAAAGCTCTTAGTTTATGAATGAGGGCAACAACCTGCACATCTATCCACAATAAACAGACATTAACCACAGAGAAAACATATTATGATGCCAAATAACTTAAAAAAAATAGTGCAAAAGTGCAAAAAAAAAAAAAAAATTTTATGAGCCAATTCAAAATCAGATTTTCCTTAGAGAAACTTGATAAAACTCAAGAGTTATAAGAGTTGGAGAGGGATTTTAATTTATTATGAAAAGATACATTTCCATCACAAAATACCGTACTAACATGACAGCATTAAAAGAGTAATTAAAGTGTCACTAATATTAGCTCAGGGACTAGGTCTGCAACACCACGACCAAAAACATCTTTAGTTGATCCAAGTCAGTTGCTTCCAATGAGCTCAGATCTCCATGTAATCCTTTATTTTCTTTAGTCATGGGTCTTCTTTTCATCTAGGAAACATAGTAATTGTCTTTTAAGATATTCTTTTACTTAGTGAAACACCATTTTGCTAAATTTGCTAATTCATTGAGTCATAACCACTGAATTAAAAGTTGGGTCTTAGACAAACTAATTTTCAATCTAATTTTCAATCATAAAACGTGTTTTTTTATCATTTAGTGAAAGCTAAACATATGCATTTCTACCATATCCTCCCACACCAATATTCCACTCTAACACAGCAAGTATCACTCTGGAAGCGTGTGCAGTGTTTATCACAGAGCTAGCGATTTGTAAAGTGTCTAGGCTGACCTGCGGGCAAGTTGGCTGAGGAGGAAGAGGTACAGGATGGAGCAGGGTTGACGGCTACTGTTGGTGCTGCAGGTTCACTAGTGTCGGGATGTCCCGTGGTAAGGAGAGGCAGGGTCCCAGGGGGCAGAGGCTGACCCCTCTTTAACAGCTGCTTCTGCTCCTGCTGGCGGAAGCGCGGGGGCACCTCTCTGGGCAGGTAGCGCTGCTGCTGGAGCAAAGTCTGCGGCTGCTGTGCTGTCTGCGGCTGGCATCCAGAGGGGGCGCGCTTCCCATTTCCACTGCTTTGGGGTACGGATGGGATGACACCGGGGTTGGCGGGGAGAAGAGGAGGGATGGGGTCGGGTTTGGCAGAGTCTGGCACTGTGGAAGTGGGGCAGGGAAAGGACAAGTTAAAACAAGGGAGCGTGAATATGGGATGAGGGAGTTAAAGGAGCATAAAGCATGAACAGAGCAGCAATAATACAGATTTGCCGGATTTGAAAACTAAACTAAACTAACCTAAAAATAAACTGTGTTTTCAGTTGTTTGTGATCTTTAACGCTAAATAAAAAACAAATTAAAACAGAGTACTGTAACTGTTCCTGCATACTGTTAAGTGATAAAGAGCCATTCTGAACTTGTTAAAACCAAACACATCCAAATATTTCATTGGGATTTGATGTATTCGACAAACAGAAATTAGTACGTCATTGTCATGCCTTGCAAAACAAAAACAAGGAAAATCTTCCCATTTCTCTCCTCGTGGTTAGATTTTGATTATTTCGTAGGCATGGACTTTCCCATGGTATTTTAAATAGATCAAAATGCTTTGATTTGCTTTGATTTCCCTCCATTTCTGGCTGTATGTTGCACTCGGCTCCATTGCTACTCCAAACAACTCTAACCAGCTACACTTCCCCTTCTCATGTTAAGCAGCCCACAGCATAATGCAACCACTGTGTTCACTATCAGCTATAGTGAATAAAAAATGTGCTCCTTTTTTTTGGGGGGGAGGGGACGGACATCAGATATATTGATATATTGAAACAAAAAAATATCTAATTTCCCTTAATAATCGCATCACCTCAAGGTTCCCTGTTTGGAATTTTATGGGATAGACATTTATGTTGGTTGATCACATAAATTTCTTTAAATCCATTAAGGTTTGTTTTCTATAATGTGAGAAAATCTAACAAAAAGTGTAAATCAGTATAGAGACTTTTGGAAGCGTTTTTGATCAACCTTTGTAGCAGAGCATTTCTTTACTGTTGTTTTTATGCTAAAACCCTAAAGCTGAACAAATGAAACAGCAACTACCATCTGGAAACCGCTATAACTAAACAAGAATTTCTGATCCACAAAACAAATGAATGTAATAGGCTCAAAAATAATTTTAAAAAGCCTTTGGTGATGACTAAGAACCTCTCACTGTCTGTTAGGCGCCTGTTCACTGATGAAAAATGATAAACAGACCAAGTAGCAGTTAATGGAGTTAGACCCGCTTGCTTCATTACTGAGGGTTACTGTCTCCACCAGGACAGAGTGCCTAACCCCATCAACATAAGCTAGCCCTGCTTTGTGGCAGGTTATAGCCCCTGAAATGATTAGCTCTCAGCACATGACCAAACCGCTTAGCAATCAGCTGTAGATGCTGAAGTCAAGTGCTAATGTCCCACTAGCTTTAGTTACCCCTGGCAACAGAGCTGGTCAGCTCGGATCAGCCATTTTTAATAGTCTGTACTCTGAATAGCTATGCTGAAGGATAGAGGGTCTTTTTCTGCTCTCTACACACTTCAAAGGAAAATAAGAGCCTTTTAACCTCTAAAACCGCTAAAATTACTTCAGCAAACTGTGTCAACCTGTTAC
>JAUZNJ010092300.1:0-22320 GCA_034780135.1 Jordanella pulchra | reverse complement strand
TATCTATATACATCTCTATATATATATATATATAAAGACTGATCAAAAGTAATGATTTTAAAGGAATGAATTCAGCACCAAAATAAGCACTCCACTGTTTTTGTGTAGCTTTCTGAATTATTTATTTTTTAAATAGTTTAAGGAAAGGTTCACTGAATATTTTAATAGGAAAAACTGGAGTACCCGGTGAGAACCCAAACTGAGAAAGCACAGAAATAAAAGTGTTTTTTTGTTTTTTAGAATATCCAATTAATTAGGTAAATGTTTTTTAAAAGAAACGTTTATGATTTTTCCAATAAATTATACCTTTAAAGTTAAGTGGTTCAAAAGATGCTTAGAGCTACCAGAATCGCACACACTGTTCAGGTTCTATATTTAAGCTACCGCAGGTGTTGCCCCGTCTTTCAAAGATAAAACAATCAAATTTAGAGGGGGGGCAATGATATTATTTTTAATAGAATTAATCTTATTTATAAAGAATCCCATAAGATCATCGCTGCTGAGAGCAGGGGGAATGGACATTTCAACAGCTTGGGCTCTGGATGAGTTTTGCAAATGTATTACAAAGACATCTAGTATTATTCTTATTTATCTCTATTTTGTTAATGAAGAGAAACATGCTGCTCTTGTTTTATGAAGAGTGTTTTATACAGCAATAGATTGTTTTGCAGATCAGTTGGAGTTCCAGTAGGCATGTAGAGCACCATCATCTCTCCAGTTCCCTAGCATTATATTTCAAAGTATGCAGCTAAATTTAACTAAAGAGCCAACCTCCTATTAATAAAGTTCTTTTTTTTCAAAGGTGCTAGATTGTTTAATGCATAAATAGAGAAGTAACATTGTTTGTTTGTATTTTCTTGGAGATTTATGCTCCAAGATTTATGTATGAGCCCCATCCGAGCTCCAACAGTGCGTTAGAAAGATGGGCCAAAGAGATAAAGTACTCAGTGAATGTCTCAGACAATGGAAGATTGAAGTGTAGGAGCTGGAGGAGCCATCATGGGAGGAAAAACCCTTGTTTGGGATGTGCCATCAATGGATAGCTGAAGTGGCTGATAAGACCAAATCCTACCAATGGCTGGAGAGGGCCTGGCTGAAGGACAGCACAGAAACACTGATCAAGGTAGCACAGGGGCAGGCCTAGAGCACCAGAGTATTGGGCTATATGCCCAACTCCAATACTTTGCGAACTTTAGCCAGCTCCTTTGTTTTCTGTTTTTTATTACTGAACACAGTTGGATTAATCAGTTTGTCCAATTATGAAAAACAGGAAACAAAGGAACTGTCTGAAGAACAGGAAGTACTGGAGTTGGGCATACAGACCATTGAGGCCCAGATCTACCACACCACGTGAGATCCCAGGCGCAGGCTATACAAGGAGACCCTAGACACAATCTAGCATTTCGCAGCAGGGTGTAAGGTACTAGCAGGAAAGGCACACACAAAATATTAAAACCAACTTGCAACTAAAGTGTACAGAAACATCTGTGCACAATACAAACTGGAGACCCCCAGGTCAGAATGCAAGCCACCTATCAAGGTGGTGGAGAATGACTCAGCTAAGATCCTGTGGGATACAAACAGACAAAAGGTAGTGGTGTTGTGATCACTGATAATAAGAAAAAAGAGAAATGCCAGGGGCTCAGGGAAGAAGTAGAAAGAGCCCGGAAGGTGAGGCAAATGAAGTGCCCCTTGTCATTGGAGCAATGTGGGCAGTAAAGCATTTTAATGGATTAAAAAGAATTGTAAAAATCAATGGATTTCTAAAGTATAAAATTAACTGTTGGAGTAACATTCGGATCAACCTCGATATTATAAAAAAAAATCTACTGAACTTTACCTGGTCTCTTGTAAATTGCATTTAGTTTATAATAAATGTCTATAAGCGCTAAAAATAAACTCATATAAAGTAGAAGGAGGGTTGCTGTATTTATCCAATCTTGTGATCTTCTGCAGCTGGTCTTGGACACCATGTCCCACTGGACTGTACCTACACTGAGTTTCCCTTTGGTGATGAATAAAGTGTAATTGAATTAATTTAAATGTGAAATATTGAACAGGCCTAGGGATGCTAGGGAAAGTTTTTTTCTACTAATGTGTTACTGCCTCCATGTGGACTTTTCAGGTTTTCCATCTTAAGTGAAATACCCCTAAGCTGCTACAATAGTTGTAGTGTTTTGACTTTAACCTATTTGTCCAACATGTTTTCTTTTCAGACATGTTTCTATGAATTACTTGCTCTGTTAAGCAAACATTTCTCTGTTTATTTGAACACTTTACAAGACTTCCCTGTGCTTAACAATATCTGTCATTGTTAATAATTCCCCTGTATAAGGGACGATCCAGGAAACAAAATGTGGCCCTGAAACCCCTGGGAGCACATGTTTGGCTGTGTGAGATCTACAGTTTCATGGGACGGGAGGGGAACTGTGACAGCTGCTGAATCTTCTCTTAGGGCCTCTTGTTAAGAAGAGAGACAGCAGCACAACGCCCACATGCATGCTGTCAGACAGGTTTGGTAAAATTACCCGTTTGTATGTTATACCACACAAATGATCTGGTTCTCTACAACTACAGCCATTTGTGAAAACACAATAAATGGGACTCTTTAGTTTGTTTGTATTTTTATTGATCTTTTTTTCACCTTTAACACTGGATGAAGAATGAGATGAGTTGGTGTTAAATTTGCATTTAGATTAAAGGTTAAGGGAAAAAAGTGAGTGATTGGAGGATTAAATATGTAACACCAAAGTTTGTAAATGGTCCAGCCCTCAGGTATGTTTCTGAGCAGGAATGTCTGTATTGGGAGGCATGTGGTGGCAAGAACAAATCTCTGTAGCTCTGGGAGTGTTCATCGCACTGTTGCTCAAACGGAAAAAAGAAAAACCCACATATTTACTATTGCGGCACTGTGGGAAAAAACATGCACTCGATCGTGCACAAGGTTTTGCATGATAACCTTTTTCCTGCTCATTTGCCTGACTGCACACACAATATTTCTGTAAATACTAGATGTGGATTTGTAATGTTACTCAATTCTATCCCGATGGCGGACAAATCATATTATTAAAGAAACATACTTTTAAATAAATAATCTCGACTTATTTCTTGGGATCGCAGGTTGTTTCCACACCCATCCCATCCTAATGTAGGGGATCCACAGCCCGATGCCAGCCATCTGAGGAATGTTTGGCTGTTTATAAATAGGGCGCCCATTGTGCCACATGGCTGCACTGCACACTCGTATCCCGAGCGCGATAACATGTTTTCTGATCCACGGCATAGCGGCAGGGTAGGATCTTCTCCTCAAGTTTGAACAGGTAAACCACCTGTGGACCACGCCCTCTGCTCCGTGCAGCAAACCTGGAGCAGGAAGTAGCTGTCAGCGCCTTTGCTGTGGTTAGAAAATGACCGAAAATGCTCCTGCTGGTCTAAGGAGAGAGTTTGGATTTTAACTTTTTCTTTTCTGAAAGCATTCTTTTTTTTTTTATTTCACAGAGATCCTCATATTGAAACCATGAGACTTTATAGAGCATGCGCCTTTGTGGCGCTTTTATTTGTGTCATCTTTGGACTCATCAGGTGAGAAAAATGACATCTGTCTGCTGGAAATGTGTGTTTGTTAAACTCATCTTCGTGTTTATACTAATTCATTAACGTTTCAGTGGGCTAACGTGTTTAGCACTTAGACGCCTCAAAACGCCTTAGTTCAGGAAACAGCTTTATTTATGACGCTGAAGTCAGTGTTTGAATCGCTGCTTCTGTTTCGACACCTGATTGAAGAGCTGCTCTACTGAATTTAGACTGAATTTAACAGTATACTTAGTGTTTAAACTGCAAACCATTAATTCTGTAGTTATTAAAGTTCATTTTTATTATAGTTATCTAACTTTCATTCAGTTTAAAAACAAAAAGTTTAATCCATGGGCATTTTATTTTCTTTGTCTCATACTAGATTTTGCTAAGCATAACACCACCTAGAACAGATAAATCAACCATAAACAGTTCAACTAATGATGAAATATAAAAGGGTTTGTTATTTGTAAAACACATCTTTTTTTTCAAAAACTAAAAACTATGATGTTAAAGATTTATTTTCGTTGGAGAACATTTAACTTTTTGTTTTTAAACCAAACCACCTTAACAGATAAAACCTCCAGAGTTTCATAATATTGACATGGTATTTGAAACCTTTATTCATGAATACTCAACCTCCAAAAAACGCTGTTTATGTCTTGATAGCAGGCTGGAAGTGGTCCAAATTGAAAGCTACACTGCAGTCAGGATCAAGATCTACTGATTTTTTTTTTTCCAATAGTGACGGATTAAAAAAAGTTGTGAGTTGTGTAACATTTATTCAGTTTTAAAGAATATAAATATTTAAAACCTTGTTGTAGTAATTTAGATGATAACTCGAGTGGATCAATCAATCTTAAATGCAGTGGAATAGCCCTTTATTTAGTACAAATCAGGTACTAACTTCACCATTGTGCTCTGTCTCACCTTTTTGGGTCACATACAATGGAAATCAGCTCAGCTTTAAAGATTCATTACTTTCTGGCTGTACTTTTAAGACCAATGAAATACACTGTTGTATGATGATTTATGACAGGAACAAGTAGTCAGAATAAAATAAAAGTACGATATCAATGTGAGCTGATTATCTCCCAGCTCCTACATTTAGCTTTCTGTTTTTAAATGCTTTGAGAGCTTCCTTCCTGGAGGCATGAATTCATCGTAGCTTCATTAATGATTGATCAACAATCTGCTGCTCAACTATAAATCTGGTGGGTGTTTTATTATGTTCAGTGTTGGATTTGAATTCTGTGTTGTCTCACTTTCAACTGCAGTCATACTGGAGATTTTTCATGACATTTTTTTGATTAATACATTATAAATAAAGACAAATCAAATGCAGGTTATAACCTGTGCTTCTTTTAAACTCTGACATTCATTGTTTACTGTCACTAAAAGCCCTGATACCTGCATTTCTATCAAAAAGCTCTTACAAAGACTTTGTAATGGCTCGATTCTCCAACACAGGCTGTAAAATGACTGGAATAAAAAGATTCCATGTTTACATGGAAACTTTTATGTACTTTTGAGGGAGAGTCTAGTTTGGATCCTCCTCCCCAAAAGACTATTAATCCAACCTACTGGGTATAAACCCTTTATGGTAGAGATGCAACCTTTTTTTTTTTTTCATTTACAGCACAGTTTTTAGTCTGTAACACAAACGAACCATGTTGGTGTTGAGACTGCACTTTGAAAATGTAGTCATAAAGGTAATGTTGACCCCAAACTGGTTCAGGAAACCTCTTCATTTTAGTACCTTGATGAATATAAAGCCAGGTGACAAATACGCAGCCAACAAGTCTTTGTGTCATCATGTAATGCAGTCATGTCAACACAAAGCTGAATGCTATTGACTTTCTGTCGATTATACCCCTACAAGTTAAGGCTTTTAAGCAACAAATGGATGCTTAACAATCTACATGGTGCTTGTTTTGAAACCCACTCTAATGAAGCCATAAAACTACAGCTTTACTGTAACTGTAAATTGATCTGACCTTAAAAGATGCAGGGTTTCCTAGTAGAACAAATTACACTTGTTGTCTGTAAATGTCATCCTCTTTACTAAACATGACTCATGATTTGTTGGTTTTCTATTAATTTGCTTTGTTTCATCATTACCGTCAGTTGGATAGGTGTGCCTGGCAACAGTGTTTGCTCATGTGTCACCAGCAATCTCTCTGACCCACCTTTAGCAGCCATAATTGAAGTTTTCATTTTCTGTATGACTTTCTCAGTCTCTTATTCGATCTTATTTAACGTGGTCCTTTAAGTTTCACGTTCTCAACCCTGATATTGTGTGTTGCTCCCTTTAAGTCAGGGATAGTGTTTGACTCAAGGAAAGCAGTATACGTAAGTATGCTGGTGTCTCTGTCATGAATGATAGCAGGATGAAGCAGAGGATGAGTTGATGGAGGGGAGCCTCATCTACATTGATCTGGGCAATGCTGTGTTCCACCTTGGTGAAGAATGAATGAATAGAGCCAGAAAGCAAAGCTCCTGATTTACCCTCACCCCCCATCATTTCACTGTTGGGTTTAGTAAAAGAGATATGGATGAAATAAATAAGATCTCAGACACAAATGACTAAATGAACCGCCTGTCTACAATGAAATGAGGTGAGGAGCTCCATCAGTCAGAGGGAGTTTGGTGCAAAAAAACAAAAAAAAAACAAAATGAGGCAGACAGGAGATGAACTTGAATGGATTCACCTTTTTACTTTTTGTGCATTAATGATTTTTGCTTGATGGTAAATAAACTGCAAATGGTGTGGAGAGAGATTGTCCTGGACATGGGGCAGATGTATCAAAGACTAAGGCCTGTATGGGTTGTGCGCTCCACTCCTTCACCACCAATGAAATGAAACCCTTGAGGTGATTTTGAGGATCTTATCAGGAGGTTTCTGGAGATTTGCAAAAGACTTGGAACTTACTGGAGGGACTTTATCTCTCCTGCCCTTTGCCGTCTTCCTTCTGGACCCCTTAACCCCAAAATCTGATCATTCATGAATGGATGGATGGATTTCTTGTTTTCTGCATACAGGGTTGGAATTATGTGACCCAGTTGAAAAAGACTTATTTTTTTTAGAAATATGTTTTTCTGATGAATGTTTGATCTACTAACACCTCCGGTTTGTTATAATAAATGTCAAAAAGTCTAAAATTTATCTCAGGATTAAAAAAACCCGTTTTACAACAGCTAAATTGGATCTATATTTATTTTAGTGGGCTCAAGGATTAAAATACAAAAGTTAGTGGAAAATAATTAGTAGATGGAAGTAAGTGAAAACTTATAAATAAATGCACGGATGTTTAAAAGAATGAAAAATGGATTGAAACTTATCTCATGAATAGGTTGTGGTTTGAAATTTGAATCATTGAGATTTTGATCAGCACAGACCAAAGCTTATCTGCCTATGAGGAAACTCTTCCAAACAAGTCATACTTGTTCAGTCTGTTTTAACTGATCTGTCATGAACTCCAACATTTAACATTTTAACTGAGACCTATGAGCTCAGAGAGAGTTTTTGTAATTTCTGAGTAATGCACAGTCTGATAAGGGGGTAGTTCCACTCCATGGGAATGGTCTTATTATCTTTCACATATTTCGGTGGGCTACTCTCGTTCTTTCTCTAAAATCGTTGCTGATGTATTTCTTTGTTTATTTTCAGCATCAAAGCATCAAGTGTGTATTTATTCATTTGTTTTCCTACTTGGTCACACAGTCTGACTTTTGATTTGTGACTGCATGTGTTCAGCATATGTTGTGATTCAGTTTTTCCTTTTTGCTCTTCACCTCAGAGTCCTTTGAGACCACGGTGGAGCCAATAAAAGGCTCTCATGTCAAAGTGTCCAGCATGCTGCCTAATTGTTATATATGCACTGCCACTGGGGTAAATGACACCCGGAAAATCTGCAGTTCTACTCTGGATTTAGTGCCTGAGGATAAAGTTAAGCTGCAGTTTTCCTGCTCAGAACCCATAGAACAGTCATACACTGTGACATTTACCAGTTCAATTGGTGAGTAATACACAATTTATTCAGAATACATTGACTAATTATTTGTTTGTCTAAAGTTCTTTAGATTTTTATATGTTCAATGTGTTAAATCCTACAAATTTTTACAGTTTTTGTTTTTCTCTTCAGCAAGAATTGTTTTTTTTTTTGCAAATGTTGACAATAAGCATTAGTATTTTCCTTGGAATTAGGTTTAAGCTAGAGCTGGACAATACTTTAATATCAATATATATCGCAATATGGTTTAATTCAATATTTGTGATATGAGTTTTTCAAACATTTTCAATATTTTAATATCATCAGTCTATGAACATAACATTGGTCACCGACTGATATTCCAGGTTTTCATGTAGTTTTATGTACGTTTGTTTTTCAAAGCTAATATTTATTAAATGTTGGAGGATTTTTGTGAACATTGCAAAATATTCATCAAAAGTTTGCATAACCTGTTGTAGGCATTCCTGACTGTATTAATAAGGCTTTTGTTTTTTCTACATCGATATCAAAATTTTATAGTATCGACCAAAATTAAGAATTAAGAAACTGTATCGTGACATATTGGACATATCCTCCAGCCCTGGCTTAAGCATAAAAAACCCTCATGACTAAATGTTGTGAAATTTAAATTAAGAATATAATTTCTATTCTGTTTAACGAAAAACAACTTTCTCCTTTGAAACCTGGTTACAGAATGTACAGAGAAGGCGTGTGAGCCTCACATAGTAGGAGTTCAGTCGTCGATCCTGACAGAGTTCCCCAGAACCTTCATCTGGAAGCTAAAAGCACCTGAAAATACACTTGTGCACCTGAAAGTCCTCGGGGAAGAACTGACTAAGACTTCAAAGCCTTGCTCTGATGGACTGATGTATTCAGTAGTTACATCTGAAACGGACAATAAAGATCCAACCCAGTACTGTCGGGGGGGCTCTGTGCCACAGCTTGACCTGTCCAATCAAGACATGTTGTCTCTAGAAGCAAAGCCGAAGATACAGGTGGCCTCTCCAGTATTTCAGGCCTCGTCAGGACCACTGGGTAAGAATTCAAACTATTTTTTAAAACCTATTCCCCTGAAATGATGTGTGTTAGATTATGCCAAGTATTTATGTGTTTGTTGTGAACTGTGGGGGTAAATTGTTATTTGAATAATCCGATAATTTAATGTTATTTCTACATTCTGTTTCCATTGTGTTTGTAATCCCGGGGTTCAGTTTTCATATAATCAGTGTTAGAAGTTGTAACTCCTGATTAAGGTTTCATAAGAGCCATGACTCTGCTTTTGGCCTCATGGATAGACTCTCTGTCAGTATCAAAAGATTACTAAATATTTTAGCAACCTAAAGTCACCAAGAACAGTGGGAAGATTTTGATGATAGGAAGAAAGCGAGTTCTAGAAATGTAGGCTATTCATAATGGATATGGTGATATTCGGTGTTAATATCATAATAGCATGTTTTCCTTATACTGTGGAGGACCAAACCAAATCAACAATGTGAGACCTCCTGCTCCTTCAGAAGGTTTCATTTAAATCAACTAGACACAATGGAAAGATAAACATCACCTGCATCCAATATATTGTAAAAAAATAATTTCGAGGATGATAAACGGTTGACTAAGAAGCTCTCTTTCCTGTTTCCTCTACCAATGTTTAGCTTCAAATCTTCCTAGGTGTTGAGGATTATTGACCTTTAGACAGAAAATTATTAACACTTTATCGATTATAATAGTATATCCAAATTCTTTATCTCATTACCATGGGGAACTGATGTGACAACTAAACAGATCCATTTAACCTTTGGAAGATTTGGATGTTTTCCTCAGTAACCAGACTAGCAAATCTTTGCATTACAGGACAGAAATCATGTTTTGTTCTGTATTCAAAACTATATTGACTTTTGGAGCTTGGACAGTACAGCATGTTCATCCTATTCAATCTGATTTGAAATGGATAGAAAAGCAGGCAGTTTTCTACTGTGGCTTTTACTGAATTTATGCAAACAGCAGTCATGTTGATCTCTGAGACTGGGGTTTGTGCCAATTAAAACCAACACCTCTTGAGTCTAGATGTGATTTTTACCTACTGCTGACTGCTATGTAAAGGGATTAAGATTCTATGCCCAATCCCATTGTATCGGTTTCCATCTTTTTTAAATTCAACACATTGGTTTGGAGTTGTGTTTTAGGGATGTTGAGAAAAATGTAAACCTATCCAAGCTCATGAACTAGGAATTTTTGTTTTTGACATATTTTAAATGGAGCATAATCTGGCTACAACAAAACAAAAGTCATTAATTCTGTACATAATCTTTAGCATATGGTTAACTTTAGTAAAGCTGGTTTTACAGGTAACTATTGTGAGTAAGTAGTTATCCATCAATATTTATGTGAATATTTATGTTTGATCCATGAATACATTTTGACAACGACTGCTTAATAAAAAAAGGTAGATTTTACATTTGAAAAGATTTGCATAAAAAAACAGCTGACTTCACTAAGCTAAGCTTTTAACCTCGATTTAAAGGCCAGTTGGTCAATCAGCAAATCAGGCTTGTTGAAACGGTGTTTTCTCTAACGGTTTCATATCTGTTTTGAATCAAGGAATGACTGTGACCATCAGTCCCGGTTCAACTGTGGTTCTGAGTCGAGATCCTGGAGCAAAAGAATGTGAAGTGTGTGTCGTTAACGGTACCAGTCCTGTTTGCAGTGCAACAGAAACAACTCTAAAATCTGCTGAAAAGCTCTTTTTGACATTTAAATGTCTGAAACCTCAGGATGTGTTCAGTATAAAAATGACAACAAAGCTGGGTAAGACTTCACCACGTCTTTATAAAACTGGTTACATTGACTCAACTAGGTTAAAAAACTATTTCTTTTCTCTCTTTTCTTTTCTTCTATTTTCTCCCAGAATGCACAATGAATTCCTGCACCCCTGCTGTGGCTGAAGTAGATCCAGATCTCTTCAAGGGTTTCAAAAAAACCATAAAATGGGACATTATTAATATTCCAGACAGGACTACCATAACTTTAGGATTTCCAAAGGGCCTACAAGAGAAAAAGTCTCCTTCAGAGATTTGTAAAGATGGTTTCCAGTACACTGTCAGTACTATGAGGCGCGATGGACAGATGAAAACTAGCAGTTATTGCAAAGGTGTGACAGAGTCTGAACTTGAACGTTTTGGGATGAAGAGTGTGACTGTTGAAGTGCCCAAAGGAGGAGAACTGGAACCAAAAGTATTCAGTTTAAAAGCAGCACAAAGAAGTGAGAACATATTTTAACACAGTTTCATGTGAAAAAAACAAAAAATAAAAACAAGGTTATTTTGGAAGAATGAATCACTTTGCAGAAATTAATACATCATGAAAACTGATCTGACATACTTTAAAAAGATTCCTATAACGTATATCTATTTGCTTTTTAGGTGGACGAGCCATGTCCGTGACCTCTGACCCTAAAACAAAAATCATCATCAGCAGGAAGGACAGAGAACCAGACTGTGAAATCTGTGTAACTCTGGAGTCAAAAGAGACCTGCAACTCACTAAAAGTGACACTGGAAAATCCTAATTCCACATCAGTGGAATTCACATGTTCTCACCCACAAAGTCTCTTCAATGTGGAGATCAACAGAGAAATTGGTATGAACATTGAAAATACCTTTCATTAAAGTTAATTTAAATCTGCTACATTTCAAACTTCTGAATACCAGAACTTTGGGTAAAACTGAAGTTTAATCCATAATCATTGTCACTAGCAAAGAAAACCTTAAATGTATAACTCTGTGTGGAGCGAGTTAACGTAAGATCAGTTTTACTCTCTGTTTAATCGGTCTTATAAAGAAGCACACATCTGCCCTGCTGAATTTAAAGTTATTTTCTTGTGAGCTTTAAGAGTTCCCACCAATTAGGCCAGACTGGGGCAGCAGAGGGCAGTGCCCCCACAAACAAATGCTTTGGCTCGTCAAATCAAACCTGCCAAAAGTAACTGAACATCACTCAGGTTCTGCTGCGCATTGCGCTGCCTGGGCTCTAATCTTCTCCTCCCATCTGTCTGCAGTCAGCAGAGAGCCCAAACTCCTGCCCCGCTCCTTCTACTAAATGACCACTCAGTATCCAAATAGCCTGACAATCAACCAGTGTCAGATTTCTTTCTCATTGAGAGGAAAGCTGAATCCCTAAACTATAAGGATGCAGAGAAGCTTAATGAAATTTAACCTTTTGAACCTTATTCAACTCTTTTTTTTTTTTTTTTTTTATGGCAAAAATAAATACCTTGTATCTTTGTTGTTTGCTTCGTCCTCAGACTGCACAGAGGTGTCCTGTTTGGGTGATACGGTTCATGCCCAAAAGAGTTATTTTCCAGACTTCAACCGGACTTTCACCTGGGACTTGAAGGTTGTTCCCACTCGAGCGTTTCATTTGGACTTTTCAGAAACTGGACTTCTACAGATTTCCAATGATGACACATGTTCAGATGACAACACATACTCTGTTGTGATCTACCCACGCTCTGGCCGGACAAATATCGGCACTTTTTGCAAAGGCGGCAGTGTGACGTCAATACTTGGTCGTTACAAGGGTCGTGTGTCCCTTAGCGTTCCCGGTGATGCAAAGCTGGACCCTGTGGACTTCAAACTTAAAGTTGGACCTGAGACAAAGAGTAAGTCTGTTACAGTATTTATTTTTATTTTTTTTTTTATTGCAGCACTTTGGGGGAACAAAAAAAATCCAATGTTTAATATATGATCCCTTCAATCCAGTTATTGTGACAGGTTCAGGGTTATTTATCTTATCTATAAAGTCAGTCCTAGCTGTCAAATAATTCAATCGAGTTCAGTTTATGTCTCTAGTTGGTAAGTTCCTATCTATGCAAAGAAGAGTACATAACGGTGATTCAAGTAATAGCTCCTGTAGTTGCTGAGTTACTATAAACTCCTTGAGTTATCCCCTATGGAGCTCATTTAACCACCTATTTCAAGGAGCTGCTAGCAGCACAAAGTATCTTCACAGCACTGAATGCTGGATTACGCCAGAAAGATAGAGCTGTATCACAATTATCATCAACAAAACAAAGTGGTAAATAGTCTAACATGACAATAGCGACATATCTTGTCTTTTAATTATAGTTTTACATCTATGTACAATAGAAATCATGTCTTCTGAATACGCCTAGTTTAATATATTTTTTTATCTTGTTTATTTTAGTATTTGATTCAGCTCGCACAATACATTTTTAGAAAATATGATTTACATCTTTTTTTTTTTTTAAATTCAGCACATTGTAAGAGACGTATGTATCCATTCATATTGTAGAAAGATCCTCTAGATAAAAAAAAACAACTTTTTTTTTATGTCTGCTTCTCAATCATTAGTTGATTGATAAGTCGAGCAACTTTTGATGAATTCATTAATTGATAACTTGGATTATCTATAGTTAGAGATATCATCCCCCATGTTATGACTTGTAAGCTACTACTCAGGTTGAAGGTGCAGCTACTCAGCCTATTAAAAGAATAAAACAAAGCAATCAGTCATAGCAGGAGGAAATATCATCTTATACAGTTGTTTAAGGACTAGTTTTTGGGTTTTTCTATTTGTTTTCTAGTCTAGTAGAATTTATTAGTAGAATGCATTAAAGCCACAAGCTGGTAGATGTTGATTCTATTTTTTCTTTTCTTTGTCTGCGTGTTTTGATTGAGATGTTGCATCTTGCTCTATTATTGTTTACTTTTCCAAAGCTTATCTAATGGCCACAGCTTTAACTGAACCAAATTTCCCTGTTGGGATAGTAAAGATTTATATCCCTAAAATTGCCACAGGTTAGGATAACCTAAGCCACTTTATCAATTTGTTGATAAATATTTTATGAAATATTTTTTCTTATGCCAAATGTTTAAGTAAGTTTATAGTTTGCATATGAAACAGTACAAATGTAACTGTACAGTTGGGAGTTTTTGACCTGGATTTTTAGAGAATTACATCAATTTGAATTTCCCTTAGGATAAAAATGGCTGTTTTGTGTTTTTTTTTTTTGAATCCCCACCCGGGGGTGAGCATGAAACAGGTTCTCCTGGACATGAGTGTACTTTCAGGTCTTTGAGCCGCGTTTTACGAGTTATTCTTCTCTATTGATATTAGATTCTTTGTCAGACCAGGCTGCTCTTGTCTGAGGCTATTGCCTTTGATGCTGCACATTTAACAAGTAGTGACGTTAGTGTGTCTTAATGATGATGTCTTAATGGTGATTCTAAGCTCTCTTAGTTGACAGTTGCAATTTCAAGCTTTCCATGCTTGGTGAGAAGATGAACATATTGCACAAACAAGGGCTTCTGGCAACCAATACTTATGTTTTCTATTTGATCATTAATCCCAAATCTTGTATTTAATAGCTTTAAAAATCTACAAACTTTACCTTTCATGGTTCTGATCTCTTACCTTTTTGTTTTTCTAGTGTTGGCCACAGTTAAAGTGAATCTACCACGAGGCGTATCAGAGACAAACATTGTCACGCCTAACTATCCTGGAGATTTTCCTGATAAAGAGCAGATGCAGTGGAATTTCACTGTTCCCGGCATGCACAACTACACCATTCACTTCAATCATGCTGTAGCCCCTGGAGAGTGTCTTAATGAAGACGTCATGGTGGAGTACCAGAGCGAGGGCAAGAGCGTGACCAAGAAGCTGATGGATCCCCAGCCTCAGCACCAGCAGGGCAGCTTTAGCATGGTCCTAAAGAACTGTGAAACAAACAGAACGCTACCAGGACTCACCCTGAATTACACGGTTTCTATGATGAGGAGTGGTCATCCAGGTAACATCTGTATTCTGTAGAACCAAGTAAAGCCTGCTTTTGTACACTGAAATCTAATGACTGAATTTTGTTTTCCCTAAGTCCTTTGTACAGTGGATTTAACCAAACACAAAGATGTTGCCCTGCATATAGAGAAGGTGGGTTCTGACCCTTTTTGTGAGGTGACCATAGACTCTGTGCTGAAGGAGAAGATAACTGTGGCGACGGGCACCAAAGCCAAACTCTCCTTCCTTGACTGTCCGAAAGAAGATGTTCGCCTGACTGCGAGCAAAGTCATTGGTAAAAAAAAAATTCAGTTTCAAAAGTTCATGCAAAGCTTTTTGTTTCTGCCAATCAGTGAAACTGACTATCAAATATTAAGACTAGTGTCTGACTTATGTCTATATCATTAGGTTGGTAATTGAAACTACTACACAGATATGGTGATGATGGTACTTTATGTCAAAACTGTCTCTTCCTCATTACTTCATACCTTTCATACATCTTATTATTTCTTGTAGCATTCAAGCTATTTATTATATTCTAATCATACTTCGTACAGGGTGAAAAGGACCACCTGGTGAAAATTTACAAAATGTTTAGTGTTCCATGTTATTGCGAAGATGAAAATCTAACATTTCCCTTTAAAAGTTTCATCTGATTTTGATGTAATGTTAAACTTCCTTTATAGGCAGTAAACCATATAAACTATAATGCTTAAAGATATAGACATTTGTGTGTAATAAATATCTGCTTGTTTCAGCTGAAGTGATGATACAAAGTAAGCATCCTAATTTATTGAGATCCTCTTGGGTTCTGCTTTTCTGGTAGTATAAATAAGAAAAGTGTTGTGGGGATTATTTACTGACATTGTTAAAATATAACAGTGTAAATAGTGTAGCATATGTGTTGAAATACAGGTTAGGATTTTACCATCAAAAGGTTTAAATTAAAGTTTTTTTGCTGAAAGTTTCACATGCAGTTGATGATTAAACCAGAGATACTGCATCAGATCTTGGAAGGATTCATTTCTTTATTTAAAAAAAAAAAGATCAATATCAATACTCACCATCAGCAGTTTTTAAGCCTCTTCTTTTGTCCTCCACTGTCCATGTTCATCTTTCCATTTTAAGCGATGTATGATATGATTTAATAAAGAGCTAATAGATTAAAAACAATTTGCAAAAGCGCCTAAATTCTAATAAGTAAAACAAACCTTAAAAAAAAAAGTAGAACTAATTATAGATGCTACTTTAAAAGGTTAAAAAAGGACTTCTGACTCTGGAATTGATTAAAAGTAAAGTATTTCTTATAGACACAGTAATGGAGGCTATATTCTTATTTATTCATTTGTTTTCAGGAGAAATTTGATGTCTTATCTTTTCATTTTCTTCTTTATTATTCCAGGATGTCACAGTATTACGTCGTGCCTTTCATTTAACCTCTCTGTACCCACTCTGGATTCCTGTCTGCCGATGCCCCTTCAGAGCTTCACATGGCACCTAGGAATCCCCAAAGAAGCCACCCTAGACCTAGAGTCTCCTACAGGGAGTCTCAGGCAGTCACTGCCAGGGCAGGAGTGCAATCAGTCAACCTCGCTGCACATGGTCGAGGATGAGGACTTTTCCCTGGGAGAGTTCTGCTCCGACGGTGTGATCCAGAAACTTCAAGTCCACGCCAATATCTCCATCACAGCTGCTGGGCAAGACTTCAAGAAGCACGGGGGGCCTTTGCTTACAGTCAGCGTCAGTCCGGAGATCACAGGTAAAACCTAGAGATGTCCGCTTTAAAGATGCAAATACTCCCACCCGCGCACATCACACATGATCACATGTTGAAAGCATTCTCATAGGAGATGTTATCCGCCATTTTTATTGGTTCCCCTTGTTAAAAATGTATGAAAAAAGCTTTACAATGAATTCAGTGGGTATGATTATAGCTGCAAAACCCTACTATTGGTCTGGTCGTTGCAGGAACTTTGTGAAATGACTGTTTGCAAACAGCACAATACTCTGTTCTAAGGAGGAACGGTAATAAAAGCAAATCATTTTTAGTTCTCTGGTAGATACTGCTGACATTGTATTTTAGATCCTCTTGTATTGAAGGAGTTTATTAAGCTACTGACACCCATTTATTTTGAAGAAAAACAGGCCTTTAGTATCACATGTCCTCCTCTGTTCACAACTGTGTATTTGAGGTGGTTTTGCACATATTCCTCCTTTGTTTCAAATCAAACACACCCAGAGTGTTTGTTGCCACAAAAACTAACCTAGGTCTGATTGGACCAAAGCAGACACTTCAAAGACTGAATAGAAGGAGCAAATCTCACTGAAGTGTTTAGTGAAACCTGCATATTTTGATAATAATTTGGTTGTGCTCATGTGTGGCATTAAAAACTGCTTTGTGATTGAATAAGATTAATATACAAGGACTAAAGCATACCCACCTGTAAGACGAGCTTAACGAATGCTCGTGTGCTCGATTTACAGACCAATAGATTTTAATCAAACTGGGCTGATTTGATTATTAAATTGAGAGCAAAAAGATGCCATTTGTATGCTATATAGAAGAATGCAAATTAAACCTTAACAGTACAAAAAAAACCTATTTATATATTTCATGTAAATAAACAACCCGGAAATAACGAGGCCATTTTCTAGAGGACAAAAAAAGAGGGGAGTTAATGGTAGAAAAAGTTCGGTCAAAGTTTTTATTCAGGAAAGGAAACTTTGAAAAAAATGGAAGCACAAGGGGTACTTTCTGTAACAAAAACAAGCTGAGTCAGGATCTCTTTCTTTGGTAAAGAAAAACCAGGAACCATTAGTTGATGGGATCAGGTGCTCTTTAGTTGCCTCCGCCAACGAGGTTATGTTTTTTCGGCAGCGTTGGTTTGTTTGTTTGTTTGATGTTAGCAACATTACAGAAAAAGTTATCGACAGATTTGCTTGAAAAGTTTACCAAAGTTGCATCGTGGGCTAAGGACCAATCCATTAACTTTTGGTGGTGATCCCGATCAGGATACAGGAATTTTTTGCGTAATGATCTAGGTCCGGTGTGAAAGTGGAGGTCATAATATGTCGGGCGAATGAGCTGCTTGGCGGAGGTCTGTGCTCTCCGAGTGCTTTTCTAGTTCCTTTGTTATTTTCTTAGTTTGGAGTGCTTTATTTGGGAAACATAAGAACCAATCAGGTCAGAGTACTTGGCCTTGTTCATAAGGAGACTACGTTAAAATGTTTCCTTTGGTAAAGAAGAACAATCAATCTCAGAGTCTATGATAGCAGTAGTTCTACTAATGATTCTGTACAAGACAGGGATACACTATAGCATTAATCACATAGTTATTGACAACAACTTCTCCAAATATGATTTGATTAAGAAATGGGACACGGCGAAACACGGCATCCCTCAACCTTCTACAGGAACAAAAACAAAGACAATCCAATTAGCGGCAGCAATAGGTGTAAATAAGGCAAAAAACAGTGATATGAGATTAGTTATTCTGAGATTTATTAGATTTATGACTTGAAATCTCCAAACTAACAAGACCCTAACCCTGGGATTAAATAACAATACCCACAAAAGTACAAGATGAAAGCATGATCTATTTGTTTATTGAAAGGAAAAAGTAATAAATTTAATAATACAGATAGAAAATGGGACCAAAAATGTAATTTGATTAAAGTATTCTATTTATTTGCCAATTTTGGAGCATTTTCTCATAAATAACAGATCAAAATATCAAAAAACAAACAAAACAGGGGAAAATTTAAACATAAACAGGTAATATAGCAATGAGAAATTACTAAAATGATATAGCAAACACAGGCAGTTTTAAAAAAACGTGGTTATTTGGAATTCTAATGTCTTTGTTTGCCATTGTGGTTCAGTGCTTTTCTTAAAAATAAAGGTCATATTCATTTGGAGAAAAGAAAAGGATTTTCTAACAGATTCAAATAATATACATATTTAGCTGTCTTTTGTAATCAAAAAATGCTTCTTTTTTTTCTTTCTCCACTAACGCAAGACTTTGAGATATCAGGAAGGACTTGCTTGTATCAGTTAAAGCTGCCTGAACAGACATGGAAGAACGTAGATTGCTTTGACGCACAGTCATTTGTGATGTAGCAACATTTCCCTTCAGTTTTTCAACACATAAACGAAACAAGTTAAAACTTGCTCCCTGGCACTTTTTAGTCTTCCAGCTGAGCCAAAAAGCCCCCTAAAAACGTTAGTTGATCATTGTTCTAATCTTTATATACAAGGTGTTACTGCAATAGATAATAGGGCAGAATTTTGTGTTTAGTCTTTTATGTTTTTTTATAATATGAATAATCAAACAAAAAATCTCTAAAAATATTTATAATTAACGTAAATAAATCTGTAACAAAGGCATTGCTTTCTTTAATATTTTCTCTGAGTTTCCACACAGGGGCAGTATTGTTTCAGTTTTTTGGAGAAACTTTTTCCCAGGACAGCTCTGAATCCAAACATTATTTCCATGTCTTCTTTAGAGACCGTCATCTACAGAGTCAAACCCAATAGTTTACTGCCCACCATACTGGCCACCCCAGGCTGGCCTCAGGGAATGAAGCCTTTCTCCACTGTCTCCTGGATCGTAAATCTTCCTATTGAGTACAAAGCACACCTTAGGTTCACCAACGTCAGCAAGATCAAATGCGAAGAAAGACACACCAGCGTTGATCTTATGCTGCTGGGCCATAAGGAGGAGCTCATGAGCCGCAGGGAGGATGAGGATCTGGAAGACCAGTTGCTCAAGAAGAGCTTCTACCTGAACATCTCAAACTGCAAACCAGAGAAGATGCATTTTGGTGTCTTAACCACAATTGTTCTCCAGAATAAGACCAGTAAGGAATTACTGTGGTTATTGATACAAAAAAGTTTAATGTTCAAAAATTTGGACTACATATGTTTTTGTTTTTTCTTCATAGATTGGTTGGCCATCATTCTGGGTTTATGCGCAGCTCTTGTGGTTCTGATCACTGTACTGGCTGCTATATGTGTTGTAATAAGGTATGCAGCTTTTTTTTTCTCCACCTTCTATATTTGTTGTTTAAAGGGTAAAAAAAGGAAAGCAAAATTCAGAAACACGTTTCTGAATCCCATACCCTTCTGTTGCCCTCATTGTATTTGCATACGCCAACCTTAGTGTCACTATACAGATCTTACATCTAGAAAAATTGGCACATCAAAAGTTAGAATTATTTTATTTATTTAAAACTAAAGAGTGTAAGAATTACAGGGATTTACTGTCAGAAATATAATTTACAATACTAAGTATTAATTAACATCTACAAATGCAAAGCCTCAATCTTTAGGTTTGCGTTACTTTAGAAATTACTATTTATAATTACATAAGAGTAGGTTTTGTATTTGTCAAGTTAAGCCTGTATAAAATCTATATCCTACGTAGACTAATAAAAGCTTTTATTAAAGGATCTGTGTAAACAAACCCCGTCCTCTGTTGATGTGGGGTTGTAGAAGCCATCTTTTGCTACGATGGACTCTATGATTATTGAGTGATTATTGTTGAAGGGGGAGAAGAGGTAGGGGGAGTTGTTTATGTTGCTGCAGTCTGACCATTAGCTGTATCTTTAGTAGAAATAAAGATAGACATTTATGGATTTTATTTCAGATTTTTCTATAGATTATCGTTAAAGAAATTAAAACCATTTTTAAGATGATACATTTCAACAAGGTGTCTGCCAAGTAAAGAAAAATGTGCTTTTTAAATTTTAATATTAAGGACCTCGTGTTTTTTTTTTTGTTTGTTTGTTTGTTTTTTTTTTTTTATTATTCCTGCAGGAAAAAGAAACCTAAAATGAACGGGCAGTCTTCTATCTACATGGACAAGGGAATTGTCTTCCGTCCAAATGAAAAGCACTTTGTCAAAACCCGGGCCGACAATGACTCCCACATCTATGACTCCATAGACGACACCATGGTCTACAGCCACCTCCTGAGTGGCTCCACCTACAACGACAGTTTGGACCTTACAAAAAGGCCGCAGGTGGACTCCTATCAAACATTTACGGGACCCACTAATGGTCCCCCACCGGATAATAAGGAACCTGATCCAGAGCCAGAGAAGGAGCAGTACCAAACATTCCTGGACCCCTCTGACACTTTTGTCCCACCTCGTCCACGCACACCCATCCTGCGGCAGGACAGCCTCGGCTTCCAAGACCGGAGGATGGTGGATAATGAACTCTATACATTCAAAGGCATAGCTGAGATGAACACAATCCATCTCTCTGGTGCTGACATGGAGCCAGAGCCGCCGATAACAGAAGACAGTTTGTAGCGTAAAGGGACT
Source organism: Jordanella pulchra (assembly GCA_034780135.1). Taxonomy (NCBI): domain Eukaryota; kingdom Metazoa; phylum Chordata; class Actinopteri; order Cyprinodontiformes; family Cyprinodontidae; genus Jordanella; species Jordanella pulchra. The sequence continues at coordinate 1,615 of JAUZNJ010092300.1, read as the reverse complement.
TTCTACATGATTGAACTGGCTTTAAAAAAAAAAAAAAAAATGATCGAATCCTCGTCTGAGGTCTGTATCAAACTCTGGGATTCTGAGGTCTTTTTGATGAATCCTTTGACATTTCTGCAGAGCTCCAAGGCTTTAAAACCAAGAGCTTCATCTCTGCTGGAATAGTTCTGGGGATCGGATGCAATCTTCCTATGAGTCAAACGAGAGGCTTGACATAGCTGGAGCAGAGTTAAGAAGCTCAAAACTGAAATATGTGACCCCCTGGACTATTTTTAGGTTTTTATAGTTATTTTTTGTCTATTTTGAAGGGAAATTACTAAATAATTCTAAAAACATTTTTAGAATATTTTTCTACACTTGTCTGAGTTTTGCTTTTGACCTTTTTGTGTGTAAATATGGATAAGGAGGAAAGCAAACTAATATATCATTACTCATTTCTACGGAAAGAATGTGAGGAGTTTGAATTATGATTAGAATAAGAGCTGCAGATTACTTTTATGTATTTTGCAAGATTGTTTTTTGTTGTCTTTTTGTTGCCTCTTTTGAGGCAAACCATCTAGTTTAATTAAAAACAAGATTTTTTTCCACTTACTCATTTTTACATTTTGCATCATTTTAAATTTCAGATTTTTGAAACTTTGTAATTTGATGTTTTGTTTTTTTCTTTTTGTGAAATTAGGAATATTTGTTTTCCAAGTGTTTTTATGACTTATAATGTCCACAGTAAAGTTTTGTTGGAAAAGGCCTCCCTGTTGTATAAACCCCATCAACCCGAGACTGTTATTGTTTTTTTATTAAAATAGATGTTATAAAATAATCTGAATATGTCTTATTTCTTTATCTTAATTATGCTATAATATTTACAGTTTTTTATTTTAATGTGAAGAATTGTCTTACATATCTACTGATTAAGTTAAATCATGGATTTCTTTCCATGAACACAAAAAACCCTAAAGGAATTTTACTGATCAACAAGGGATCTGTTACAAAAAAGCTGAATTCAGTCAGCTCTGTCGCCTAGCAACCGTGCCAGCTGTTACACAAATCAGACAATGACAAACTTCTTACTAATGTTCTGTTATTCTAAGCACAGATATTGGAATCTGTGCTTAAATATCAGCCAAACGGTTTAACACAGTCACAGAATAATCCCTCTCAATAAACTAAATATTACCGCCACATATCTGACTCCATAACCTTTTAAAATATGTGTTTTGATTAATTTCAGACGGAACTATTCACTTAATTTTACAACATTAAACTGCATTTCCAATATTCACCACTGTTCGTCGCCATTTTCCCTTTCCTTTAAGCATGAAGCAGCCGTTTTTCTTTAACCCGCAATGAACCACGGGAAAACGAAGGCTGCGTAGGATACCCGGGACCCATCCTTCAAAACGGGCCAATTTTTTTTTTTTAAGTCTTTATTAGTAATCTTTAAAACAATAACATTGTACATCAACGAAAGAATAGAACAAACAGATAACAGCAAAAATATATACAATAAAATACAAAAATATATGCCAGGGAGGATTTAAATTAAAAAAAAAAAAAAAAAGAGACAAAATATCAAGAAAGTCCTTTGGGGAGAGTTAAACAATATTAAATTTGTGTA
>JAUZNJ010092289.1:0-22320 GCA_034780135.1 Jordanella pulchra | reverse complement strand
AGCGTTGGATCGTAGCTTTAAGGAAGCGTTGGATCGTAGCTTTAAGGAAGCGTTGGATCGTAGCTTTAAGGAAGCGTTGGATCGTAGCTTTAAGGAGGCGTTGGATCGTAGCTTTAAGCAAGCGTTGGATCGTAGCTTTGGATCGTAGCTTTAAACAAGCATTGGATTGTAGCTTTAAGTAAGCGTTAGGCCACATGTTTCCAGCCAGAACTTTGTAGAACCTCTACAGGATGCAGGCTAAGCTGGATGTCTTTAGGGCTTGATCTCCATCACCTCTGAACATCAGTCAGACTGGATTTAAGTTCCTATAAACTTTATTCTACTCACAGATTCTAAGTTGGATTTAGGTCCAGACTTTGACTAGGCCTGGATAACCAATGAATCTGCTCTGATCTAAACCATTGCTGGTATTTGTCTGGATGTTCAGGTTGGCAGACTACAAACAGGACTTCTTTGGCTCTGGGCAGCAGGAAATGTCTTCAGTCCATCACTTGAATAAAGGCAAATTAAATGAATTACACAACTAATATTTGTTGGACATCTGAGCTGCAGAGACCAGTGATGTAGATGTCAATGTGTGGAAGTCACTTTGACCCAAAAATAAAGTACCATGTCCACTAATTGATACATGCAGTGTTAAGAGTTACGATGATTGTTATTATAGTCATTTGAGTAGCTCCAGTTTACTGGGATCATTTTACCACAGAAGAACAGCACAACTGAATACAATGACCTAGATGGTGGAAAGTCCACAATGACCTGGAGCAAACGAGGCAAGCAGAAGTTAAACAAACCAAAGTGAAACCAAACACTAGCTAAAGACAGGAGCATACAGAACAAACACAAAAAGCTCAACTAAAACCCAAACATGAAAGCTGTTAATAAAATCCTTGGTATGCTTCTAAATAGAAGAGAAAAATAAATGTAAAAGGAAACTTTTAGTCGATAATAAAACATCTTTGTTCTGTATAATCTCTGAAAACAGCTAGCTTAATGGTTGGGGCTAGCTTAAAAAAACTAATTTGTGTTAGCAGGGCTGCCAACTCACCCGCATTGGGGTTGAGACTCACGCATTAGTGTCTTCACACGCTCCCACTCCACACTCAGTTTATCACGCGTGTGAACATTAAACTGAACTCTGTTCCCTGACATATTAGAAAAGCGCTGCACTGATAAAGTTCCAGTCCGTGTTTTCCCCCCAACCATGACCCTAACTCAGAACATGCCAGGGTTGGATCCGGTCCGCATTTCTGCATCAGCCCTCCTAGCCGCGGTGCTGGAAGCTGCAGAACAGCTGGAAACTCTTCGCATCCTGTCAAAAAAAAGGCTGGAAGTGTTTAGAAGAAGATAAGTTTGATCTGATTCAGTGTTTAGACATTTTTAAATCTAAATTATTCCTGGTTTGGTCCTGTCTTGGTCTTTAGGCTTCCTTTGCTTAAGCCTGTGTTATTTGTTGGTTAAACATTGTTTGGTTGAGGATTTTCTTTAGGACTCGCATAGTTTAATTTTTATTTATTTTAATATTCCGTTATTCTTCCTTATTTGCTCCACATAATGTTTTGAAGCACTTTATTTCCATCACATTTTTCAAAGTTAAACATCCAGAAAAGTGCTGCCTTGTGTCATAGCGATTTTTTTCATAGGTTTTACAAACTCATAAAAGGTCTGAATTGTTTGACTCTCATATCAATTGTAAATAATAATATTAATTTAATCTTTAGCCTAATATCAAATATTCATTTACTGAAAGTGGCGGCCTAGAGGTTAGAGGCTGGCGTGTGCGTCTTGGAGAAGCACGGTAGGTCAGCGGTTTAAACCTCGGTCACTCTGGGTGCCTGAGCATGACCTTTGGCCCCAGATTGCTTCCTGTACGCCACTGAGTGTCGGCAGCACACTGCTGCCTAAGGGTTGATTTAAAAGCAGAAAACTAATTTCCCCTCTCCAGGACTATTAGGGGAAATATTTCTATTAATTTATACAGTGTGGTTTGCAGGGGATCGGACTAGTTCCTGCATTAGTGCCACTAATCCAGAAATAAGTCCATTCATGCCCCATTATTTGTTTAGTTAAACTGCAAGGATAAATAATTAATAAACGGAAATTTAAAATAATTTCTTTATAATACTTTTAAGTTGTAAGTGTTTCAATAAAGGACATGCTTTAATTTACTTTATTTAAAAATCCACTGAAAATCCCCAGAATATAGAAAACAATGTGTGTTGTGTGGAAAATAACCGCAGATAAATATTGTTGTTCATTAATATTTATTGTGCTACACGATGTGCTTCCCTATTTCAGTTAAATTCTCTAAAAACCTACAACTGTGCCTGTCCTCATTGCCTCGCAATTTAACCCGATGAGGAAACTGCGCTGAGCGCCTGTGCAACATTTCAAAATCTCACGGCTCTCAAGGCTTGTTGAAAAGTTGGCAGTCCTGGAAGTTAGCATCTGCCATTTCTTTATAGATAGTTGAGTTTTCAGTAATCTCTTCAAGATACATTTACATAATAAATGTGATGATTACAAAAGTACAATAAATTCAACAAAAGCTGAAGAAGATTTTGGTTGATCTGCGTTTTTGGCTAATTAGACATGAGCTGCTCTTAAAATGCTAAATGCTACATAACTGTAACTGGGTAGCGCTTGGAGATCTTTTCAATCAATAACAGCTCAATTAGAGAAAAAAATATTGTATAATTAAATATATATAACTATTTTGGACTGAAGCATAAAATGAAAAAGGTCCAGTTTGAATAAAAATAAGGTCGAAAAATACATGCCAACAGTTAGCATTTAGCATTGCAGTTTTCCTTCTTCCTCAGCAGCCTTTAAGTCCCAGTTTAGACCTGGATATGAGAGCTGGAAGTGAGATTTTAGAGTATGAATGTTATGTTTTAACAATCAGGTCACACAGGAGGAACCAGAACAGGAAGCGTGGAAAACAAGCAGGAAGGTTAAGGTAAAGCTGAGCTCCAGCAGAAGAACTACATCCCAACAGTGCAGGATGTTTTTTATACCAAAACTACCTGAAGGAATCACAACAGGAGCATCAAACCAAGGCCTGAATTTACTGCTGTAACAGAAGCATTAAAACTCACCAACCATCACAAATCATCAACACAGCAGAGTTTCTGCTCTCAGACTCCTTCATCCCTTTAATTTAGACTAATGGATCCAAATACGGGTCCTTAGGATTCAGCTATGGGTATAGAAGAATATGCTCAGGTGAATTAGTGATTGTCTATAGAAATTAAATTACACTGAAATTAATTTCTAAGAGCATAATCATCACAGGGCTGGAACGAAAACGACCAGTAAAAAGCAGCAGTCTGTGTTTCTGCTGCACAGATCAACTGGCAGATTAGAAATGTTCCTCCTCTGGTGTTAGTTACAGTTTTCATAATACTAAACCCTTGGCTGTAATGGTTCATTTTAAATGTACTGTTGAAGGGGCGGCGTTGGTGCGGTGGTTAAGCACGCACCATGTATGGCGGCCTCAGTCTTCGATGCGTCGGTTCAAACCCCGGCCAGTTGACCTTTGCCGCATGCCATCCTCTCTCTCTACTCCTCTTTCCTGTCTGCCTACTTTTGAAAATAACACAAAAATAAAGGCCACAGGGCCTAAAAGATAACAAACAAAAAAGATGTAGTGTTGAAAGAAAATCCTCCCCTAAAGAGCTGAAAAATAACAAGAAAAGGTTTTCAGTTGAGTTTGTGGGCAGAGCTCGAGTAGGACAGGGTGAAGAGATGAGACCAAGTCCTTGAGAAATGATCCTTACGATAAAAAAGAATTTAGTTAAATAAATATTCCAATGGCACATATTTTAGAGTTTAATATTAACAAAAATGTCACCTTATTAAAAAGAAGAAACCTCGTATCTATCGAGGAGCCACACATAGTGACATAAAACACAACGTTCACTTCCAGCTTTACAAACCCTTTACAAACACAGGAAGACTGCAGACTGACCGAAGACTCCTGATACAGCAGCTTTTGTTATCAGAAAGTTTAGTGGAAGGAAAAACTACAGTTAAATGAGCAACTAAAAGCTATTAAGGTCCTACAGAGAAGCAAGTTAAAGGTGTTGATCAAATTAAGCTGGTTTAACGAGAAATGAGCAGCTCATTGGGTCAGCCTGAGCCAAATAAACAGAATATTCAGTGGGTCCAGAACTCGGGATTAAAGATACGCTTTTTTGGGGATGAGAATAACAAGAGATGCATCTGTAGTGCGTGGGTTCTTCCCCTGAAGGACATGGGAGGGTCATCAGATTGGAAGGTTGAGGGCGTGAGCTGACAGTGATGATGAGGAAGCAGAGAAGAAGATGGAGGCGCTGGTCAGACTTTGATTGTTCCACAACTTCTCCTTCTCATTTATCAGCTCTTCTTCTTCCAGTGAAGCACCTCTCCAGCCTTCACACAAACACGTCTACACCCGGCTTCTGAAACCAAAACACACAAGTCCTGATGCTGACATTAAGCTCCCAAAACAATTTAGTGTGTCACACTCTTGCACTTCCAAGCATAAACACACACATGTAGCGGCTCACACGTCGCCGCCGCCTCCCAGAATAAGTCTGCTGCCTCTAATTGGAGTGGTGTTTGTTGCAGAGAGGTGTTGAGCGTCGCTGTAATTGCCAGGCAGGCGGGTTTGACGTTCCCCGTCTCTTTATTTTTAAGGACCGGGTAATTAGGCTCCATGGCGGCGGCGGCAGCAGCACAAGCGAACAGGTGTGGGAACCAACAGCCGCAAACACGCGCGGCACCTCGCCAACGTCACGGACCGACCGTGGAGCGAGATGGGGAAGAAGCCGCTCAGCCGGCGGCAAGGAGAGCCGGAGACGCGAGGCTTCGCCAAAAGGATGCGAGCTGAAGCCGTGATCACCGTAATGGGTGGAGGAGAGGAAACGAGCAGATTGTGTTTGGGAGAAGCAAAAGAAAAGACACCTGTGAATGTAACTAATAACTCAACAAGAGCTGGAGCCACTCTGACTGCGAGCGGCGCTTCCTCGGAACGTCGACGGCAGCCGGGATGTTTGCCTGTTCCTAATCAGCTCCAAACAACAAAGCGCAGGGGTGATGTCATTAGTTTTCAGGTATCTTTGATAATAAATCACATCTAATGACTGAACTGAAATTGGATTATGGAGCAGAAGAAGTCAGGAAATAAGTTAATCATGTGTATTTGTCTGCTGAAATCTGAAACACAGAGACGGATGACAGGCAGGATATGCATACAGTCGACGGATAAAAGGTAAATCCTTGCTGGTTCCACAGCAGCTGTGAGGGAAAGCAGACGCCCGGTTCTGCTGATCCAATGGTTCTATTAACAGAACCTCTTTATAAAACCTGAGGTCCAGTCCTCTTAAGTTTCCCTTCCCATGGTTGACCAGCAGCAACTGGAGACGACCACTGCTTCCCATCAACGGGTCGGCCATTTTTAAACCCTCGTCCCAGGAGTCACAGTTCGAGGAAATTCAGCCAAAGGCCCGACCTGAGAACGCCATTTGATGCCCTGCAGACCTCAGTCAGCAGGTCGAAGGTTAGAGGTCATGACAGGCAAATAAATGAGCTTGGCTTGGCAGAGCTGCATCCTGATGAAGGTCGAGATGTTTGACCAGGATGGACAGCACCAAGTTGGATGGGATTGGTTGCGCCCTGTAGGACCTGGAATCATCAACAGGACAACAATCCTAAACAGCTGGACATCCAAAACAGAAGGAATGAGAAGAACTAAGGATCCACTGGGTTCCTGTGGTCCAGAGTGGCTTGGATCCTCACCACCATGGCTGCCAGATTGCAGCAGAGGCCCAGGAGGCCCATGATGCAGATACTTGAACCCTGACGCTGTGAGATCCCAGACGGACTGTCTACAGATGGACTGGCCCAGAATCCTCGGTGCTGGAAGTCTCCTAATTCACTGATGGTTTGGTGCCACGTCAGCCGCTGGTTCTGGGTTTCTGACGTTCAGTCACAGACATCTACTGGGACGTTTTGCACCCACTTCTTTTCAGTTTGGTCACCCAGACACAAGCAAGACGTCTGTCCCTCTCAGACCTGTATCTGAACTCGTTACCTGTATTGATGTCACCTGTTTGAACTGGTTATCTGTATGAGAGACACCCGTCCTCAAACAGTCTGACTACAAACTCAACCAAGACCAAGAGCTGTGGAAGGAAGACTGTAGAGTGAATCTACAGGCCGGTGAGAATAATTAGACTATGGGAGCAACTGGAAGGAAATGGAAAACATACAAGACCATTGATGGTCTCCAGTGATCCTGTGGGATCAAAAGGATCACAAGAAGAAGAACTACATGGAGGGACCTGAACTGAACCAAAGGCTGCCATCAGTAACACGCTGCCCAGAGGGACTGACCTCCTGTGTTCAGGCCCGTCTGAAGACTGAACAAGAGCATCAGGAAGGAGACGGACGGACCCTGGAAAGGTTTGGACTAAATCACCTGAAAGAAGAACCGTTTGGAACAAACTCGACTCGCCATGCAGCGTAATGTGGGAAACTGATCAAGCTGGAAGTGCTCGGTTCCACCGCGCTTCTGATAACTGCCTGCTGCTGCTTTACATTTTTCTTATTTTTCTTGCATTTTCTTCCCTTTTCCTTGTTCTGTTTTGGTTCTTTTCAAATCATTTAGTCTTGTTTCCTGTTTTCTCCTTGTTTTTGCCACAGCAGGAACAATAAAGGCATTTCCTATCTTTCAGATGTTGATTCGTCGGGTTTTACATGACTCCCAGAGCCCGAAGTGAAATGCAGAAGCTGAGTTCAGCCTAGCTCAGCACCTCTGGGCTTCATCTTTGGGGAAAACATATGGAGCGCCGACTCGGTAGCGAGCCGGCCCGTCGAAGCAAGCGGCTTGTCAATCTCCTGAGCTTAAAGAAGACAGCAGAGGAAGGGAAGAAAACCATAAATCCAAGCCGAGCTCACAGGCGCTAACCTTGAAATCACCACCATTATTAGTAAAGTCATTATTAGCATTAGAAAAGCAAATGGGGCTAATAATATTTGCCATTATTGCTAAAAACGCCTATTAATCCCTAATCCGCAGCACAATTAAGAGCATGCTTGGGTGTTTTTGTGAGTCGTTCTGCATCGCCATGCCGGGAAAACGAGACAATTTAGCGACTGAGAGGCAGAGCAGAGGTGGGAGGGTGAGACCGACTGCTGCTCTCCGTCTCTATTCTGAACGCCATCAGCCAGGGCGGCTTTGAGTGACGGGCGGAACGGAGGCGCATTTGACTGAATAAAGACAAGAGGGTGGCGGTGGGGGCGTCGCTCGCCGCCATGAAGCGCGTTATCTGTCTCAGAACAAGTGCATCAAATCAAACGGGAGAGGGGATATTATTAAAGCAACCCCCTTTTTGCTCCGCTGCGAACTGTGACTTAATAAGCTATGCCAATTAGAGGAACAAAAATCAGGCACGCCATCGGGGCTGTATCTGCCCTCGCCCAAATTTCTCTGCTAATGCGTGAAGCTCGCTGGCAGCGACTTCGCGATGATGTGCTCCTTCGTTTGTCTTTGCTTCTGACAAGAAAAGGAGAACCAAAATAAAATACAACAGGATAAGGCTTTCAGATCTGGGAATAATTTTAAATCAGCTAAAAGGAAGGAGTATTTTTAACCATTAATAAATTCAAAGAGAAGAATGAAAACTCCAACGCTGAATATCTGGGAGAAAGAGCTTTGTTTGTTCTGTCAACGTGAAAACACAGCAGTTTAATCCTCTTTACTGCACCGCTGCAACGCTTTCCGGCCTCAGACGTCCCAACATCACCTGGGCCGGTCGAGCCGTAGCGCCTCTGGCTGTAAAGGCTCCCTGGGCTCCGACGGAGACCAGGTCAGGCGTCTTTGGAGACCAGCTGATGCTTCGGGCTTTTCCAGCAGCTCAGTCAGGATTTATGGAAAAGATCCAAATAAAGTGGATGAAAATTATCTTTTTGGGGAATAAAAATCTGCGTTTGTTTTCTGACCTCATTGGTTTCAGTTTAATTTCTTTCAAAACGAACTTGAAAGTCGATAAACAACAACACACAGACTCCTAAATTAATGAAGAGGAGCATTCAAACCCTGCATCTGTCACCTGATCCTTTTTACGTCCTTCTCTCTGTTAACTCTAATTCTGCTCGATAATCTCATCAGCTGTATTTTCACTTTATTTGCATAAACTCTAACTTTCACACATTTTGGCTTCATGTATTTATAGGAGGATGTTTTTTAGTTGGGATTTTAGGCAGACGGATTAGAGAGAAGGACTCGGACCTGTGGGGCCACCTGCACCGCCGCCGCGCCCGCCATCTTTGTTCTTTATGACCTCCATTCATTCCCGTTCCATCTGGAAGTTCACAGGAAACATTTTCCTCTTGGTTTCCTTTAAAACCTGGAGAATTTTATTTATTTAATTATCGTGTTTGAAGGCTTTTTATGTCTCGTATTATTAAGTCTTCAAAGACATTTTTTAACATGAATTTTGAGCCCAAACCTCCATCCAATCGGGATGACGCACAGACAAAGATCCGGATCTTTCATTTGGTCGATATTTGACCCTGAACCAGGAGGCAGAGTCCAGCTGAGAGGTTCCCATCCTCTCTATAAATCCATCTGGTTCTGAGGTTCTTCAGAGAAGGTCTAAAGCTGAGCTAGATCCTAGAACATCTCCCAGATGGAGCAGCTGCAGACCCGCCAGGATCTAGTCCACAAACCCGTCTTCTATGGACAGAAGGAAGCAGACCCTGAGATGTCCTGTGTTCTGTTTGCTCATTTCTGGTTCCAGCTCAGGAACCTGCCGCACATCAGCAGAACCTCCAGAAAGAGCAGCAGACGTTCTGATGGATCCTTTTCTTCCACCTTCAGATTTTATTTCTGTTTATTTTCAGCTTCGCTTCTCTTCTCTGGGATCTTCTAACCTTTCTTCAGGTTAAACGGATCTAGAACATCACTTTCTATATTCCTCCTGAAGCAGCGGCGCTCCAGTGATGATGAGGAAGCAGAGAAGAAGATGGAGGAGATTAGAAACACACAGAGACGCAGCGTTCATCTTTCCAGGGTCAAAGGTCAGGAGGCTGAACCCGTCCGGCAGGAAGGGTTGCCTTCAGGCACGGCGGTGGAGGGTCAATGACACGTTTTCCTGCTGAAGACTGGTCCAAACTGGGTAACCAGCTGAGAAACCCAGGCTCCATCCAGGAGATGAAGGTTTCTGCCGCCACCAGAGGCTCCGCCCCCCGGCCAGGTCCTTCCCTTCTCTATCATCTCAGCCTCACAACCGGAGGAGCCGCTAAATCAGAGGCAACATGTCAGCAGAAAAACAAGCTTCTACGCTGATATTTGATATTAAATTTAATCATTTAATTCATCGATTTAAATTCAAGTTGGAAAAGTCAACTTCAAGGTTAAACGGTTGCGTTTCATTAAGGTCACTGGAAATCAATGCATTGTTGCAATTCCATCCATAAAGCTTTTATCCGTGTTTATTTCAATCAGTTGTCTGAATTCACAGCTAATTAGAATTGCCTGCAGTTTTTCCCTCAACCTAACTTTTCATCACACACAGATGTGGCGCGTTGTCTCTCCTCTCCTCACCTCTGCCTCTCACAAACACACAGATCCTCACATTAATTGTTGAAGGATTTTTCTGCTGAACTACAAACAGCAGAGAAACTGAGCTTTGTGTATTTCTCTAAAATCCATTAACATTATTATTCTCAGATGCCAGAAAAACCTCCATCAGTGTCACAAATGTAAACAATTTTGCCTTTTTGAGCTGAATTAGTCCATCAGGTCACATTTATTTATGATATTTCATTTATTGACAGCAAACAGCAGCTCAAACAGGAAATGTTCTGCTGGTTGAAAACTCAAACATCAAACTGAGATGCAAAATAAACAAAGAGATAAAACACCCAAGTTTAAAAGCTTCAAATACCAAACATGGTTGAAATGCGAGGAGGACCCCGTCTGTTCTGGGCCGGTCCAGCCTGGGGCCTCGCCCCGGTGGTTGGAAACCTCCGCTCGGTGCTTGTGAAAGCCTATAGGGCTCTAATTAGCTGCATTCACAAACAGCAGCAGGCTCATCAGAATGCCGTGGCCTGCAGAAAGCCACAGCGGGGGGGGGGCAGAGCGTGTGTGCACGCCGGGTCACGCTGAACACGTGTGCACGGGGAAACACGGCCCGTGATTGGGCCAAGGACAGGAGTGCGTGTGAGCTACCTGAATCAGGAGGCTGCCAACCACGGGCCCGGCCGCCGCCGCCGCTACGTCCCACATTACAGGGAGGACGGGAGCTGCCAAATCCACAAATTTGTTGTCCTCCCTCCGATTTGCATGCACGGCATGGGAGCAAACAACCTCTCTGAAACCGTTGAGCACAAACAACAACAACCACACAACGGAGCAGTAAACAAAGGCGATACCTCGCCATCACTCTGATTCCTAGCCAACCAACAAAATGGCTTCCGAGCGCCGTTTAGAAGCAGCAGGCATTTAACACAACGTACAGACATGGTCTGATGCACAGAGCTGGAGATGCACACCAACCGATGGAGAATCTCAGGATTCCTGAAGGTGGAGGAAGAGGAACGAACTGCATCCAACAAAACCACAGGAGAGGATCTGCTCCTAGTGATTAAACCTGCAATCATTAAGAGTACGGTGAAGATTTATTAATCATCCACCAAGATCTGACTGATGCAAAGACTCCGTTTAACATACGGTGAAAATGTTACTGCGACAATTAGAAGGTAAACAACCAGTGAATCACACAGAAGCAAGACATGAGAAAAACATCAGCAGTGAGGCTGAAGAACCGGCTGCTGGTCCTCATCTGCTGGGGAAGCTTCCACGTCACACAATTAGAAGATCGTCCACAGACAGAGACAAAGATCCTCTTTAATGGAACCATGGTGGACGAAAGCTGCGAAGCACGGCGGCGGACGGACGATGGTTTAAACCTGCATGAACTGAACCACACACGAACCTCTCTCTATGCCAAACATTTACTAATCTCTGTCCAACAGAAACCAGAAGCATTGAACGAATCCAGGAGCTGCAAACGGCTCAGTCAAAGCCCAGAACCAACCTGATCGAAAAGCTGCGGTGGGACCTTTAAAGAGAGGCATTGAAATAAATGGAAAATAAAGGCAGAAAAGGGCTTCATTTTCAATGTTGCAACCACTGATGCTAACCGTTAGCATAACGCCTCATTTGAAGCCATGGCTGTAGCTAGGCTAACCCCGACTCAACCAACACATCAGTCTGTTCTAACACATTTAGGAGTTTAACTCTTACATCACATGTTGAAGCTCTTTAGTGTATCTCCGCTAACTAGCAAGATCCAGAATTAGCTAAAGCTAATGATTAGCCAAACAGCTCCAGCATCCGTTTCCCTTTTAAACTGTTTCCAGTAACTGAATAAGTTTCTATTAATCTAGATCCTCAGAGACAGTTTGAGATTAAATGATCAATTATTTAACACTTGTGCTTGTAAATATTAAACATCTGAGCTAAGACGATATTAGCCAGTTTCATCAATGAACGTCTGAACTGTAACCCTGTTCTCAATATTAAACTTTAAAGTTTACGTAAACGATTAACTGAGTCAACCAACAATCACAACATTCTCAACACTTACTGTACTAAAGAAAAGCAAACTTTGACTTCAAAAATTGACAGAAATGTATCTTTGTTGTAAAAATATCACAGCCAGTTTTAGATGTATAATTTTATTTAATCGCTGAGTTTTCCTTTCTCTCCAACAGAATATCACATTGATTTAGTTGAAGCTGGATCTGGATCAGTCTAGAAACGACTTTAGTTCAATAAATTCGACTCACAGCAGCAAAACCAGTCAGGCTGCATAAAGGGGTCCGATATCATCACATGGGCACAACGAAGAACAACTTTTCCATCAGAAACCTTTAAGAACCATAGATGTAGAAACAATAACAGGGGGCTGTTTATATAATACTTCGAGAATCGGTCCTGATTTTATGTCCATTTTTAATCACAGAGACTCAGTTTACTCTTTGAACCAGATGGGCTGATAATTAGCGGCCTTTTTTAAACCTATTAATGAGGCTCAGAAATGGACGTAATTTTTTAACAGCAATGTGTTCCTGTATATTAATGCTGGCTGAGTTTAGTCCCAATAAACAAGCAGCTCCAGAGCTGCTAAATGAGATTCTGGCTCCGTTTGGATCGTATTATACTACAGCAAAGTATGAAGCATAATGACAGTAAGGTTAGCGTTAGCTTAGCGTTAGCTTAGCGCCGTCCATCAGCATCTATTGTTGCGTCAACAGACGGTTCATCAACACCTTAAACATCAAACCAAGATGTTTTAAGACTTCTGACCGACTGCTTCCTAAACCTTTTGGTAACACATCGGTGTTAATAGAGCCTTCAGCTTGATTACCACACAAACACTGACAATACCTCAAGGTTTTAATCAACAAACCAAATGAACCATTAACCATAATAATAGTGTGGCTGTGCTCCTGCAGAGCATATTTCTAACCAGCTTCTTTGCAGATGTCACAAAGTGCATCAATTACGCCACCGACGCCGATTGGGCAGCAGTAGAGTAAATGAAACGAGTGTTTAAGCTGCAAAGTAAAACCAATGGACTGAATAGACAATTTAAGAGCAGGTATGTAGCAACTACAAACTGTTTTTAATGACAGCAACATGTTTGCTTGCTTTTGAACCCAAACAATGAATGTAATCAGCAGTGTTATGGAGAGTCACCAATCACAGTAAGACAGGAAAGGATAAGAGCAGAGAATCAGAAAAACAGGAAGTCTTGGTCAGGAACGAACATCAGCAGCTCAGCAACAAACTTTATGCATCATAAAAACACTCAGTCAGGCTGGAACATTTCACTGTGGTTCTGCAAAGCCTGAGGAAGGTCAGTTTGAAGAGAGACAATAAAGTCCACAGAAAATGGACGACTTTTTAAAGACTAAAATAAGACTGCTTGTTTAAAAATACATTTGATGAAAATAGAAATAGGATTAACAAAACTAGACGATGCAGGGAACATCTGCAGCGTGTGTGAGACCCAGCTCTAAATACAAGACAGCAGAAAACATCCAACTGCATGTGCAGAACATCGGTACCATCGCAGGTTATCATCCAGCCAGCGGAGAGCAGGTGTAGAGGAAGAATGAAGAGGAGGAGGAGGAGGAGGCCGAGAGAGGAAGGAGGAAAAAGAAAGAATCGACAGGGAAGTAGAAGAAGAGGTGGAAGAAGGGGGTTGGTAAGTGACGTACTTGAGCCAGAGAAATGTCCGCTCCCCAGGGAGGTGGGTCCGTTTTTTCCACTGCTAACAGGAGGGGAAAACATCTACAAGACAAACAGAGAACACATTACCTCTGAGAGCACTGACGCTGCAAAGAGCAAGAAACATCTCTACAGATACATCACTGCACTGTGGCATGAAAGGCTTCCTTCCAAAATGGCAGCATCTGCCAAGCAACTATGGTTGGCCTTTTATTTATCACCATCAAAGCATTTGTCAAGTTAGACTTTTGTTTTTGTACGATGAATTAGACTGGGTACTATTAAACTTTATTTACAATAAGTACATTTCTCATTTTGATGATCAGCACCACCCATTTTATACATGTTTAGGATTAGTTTTATTAATGCTAGTAAGGATTGGATGAGAGGAAACTTCTCCTTGATTGAAGTCACAGACATTTTTAAAATGGTCATAAAGTAGCGGGTCCGTTGGAGGCTGACCTGGATCTACAAGTCTACCTCTAGAACCAGCTCTCCAGTCTACTGGAACCACACAAAGGTTATCCCAGGTAAGTCAAGTGGTCAAAGATAAAGTCCTAACGCTTAAAAAAAAGCATCTCTACATAACAGGTAATGAAGACCAGCAGGTAGTTCCAAACTCTGTCCTTCACTCAGGTTTGTTCACTTTTATATGGACTATAAGTCTGACCAAACCATGTCCCATAACAAGCACAAGGTTTCTAATTAGTAAGACCAAGAGTAACGAGATACTAGAGGGACCCAGACTGCATTCAGTCAGACTAATAGACCAGAAACATCCAAGTCTCCTGGACCTGTCAAAACCCAACAAGTCCTAAACCGACCTTAGTTCAAGGTAAGTGATGGGTAAACCAAGGAACCAACGATCGAGTCCTTCGTCAAAACCAACAGACAGGTCTAGTGTAGAAGAACCGCATCTATGAGTTGCCTCCAAATTCACACTAAACACAATTCATCTAGAATCAAACTATCATGACAATCCCAGGTTTCGTTTAATAAGCTCAAAGTTATAGAGGACAACATCATAGTGAAAAACAGTTATGAAATTGAGACTAAACGTTTGAAGACATTCCCTATCACCCCGTTCCTGGGTGCATCTTCTGACGCCGTCAAGAATTGTGGTCTCAGACTCAAACCATGTCCTGCAAGGTTTAGAGGGGTCTCTTTCCTGGCACACCTGAACCAAATGGTTAAGCTACCTGAGTCAAGCTCCATAACGCTCTGCTAATGGGCTCAGGTAGAATCAGTGTGTCAAAGCAGAGCTGACAGGTACAGGACACCGGCCCTTGAAGACAGGAGTTTGAGACCTCTGCTCTTATGGTAGGCTAGCATGTCTGGACCACCATGCAGTATGACCAATATCACAAACTTATCTAGAATATAACCTTTAGTCCAGACAAAGAACATCGCGATATAGAAACCTTGGTCTAGTTAAACATTTCTAAAAGTATAACAATGGAGTCCAAGATAAGGGACAAGAGGTCAAGCACCTTTACATCAGCTAGAATTTAATTTAAAAGTCAAGCATGACAATACCCACAATATGACCATACGTCTAGTATAACACAGCAAAGGCAGCTAATGTGCCAAAACTAAAACCAGTCCAAAGACCTGAAGGTTCTAGTTAGTCCAAGGGTCCAGGGTTAGTCACAGGTAGTGTTCAAGAAGGAGAAATAACATGTCGATAGGAACAAAAGTCTTAGTAAACTCAAGCTACTGAATAGATTATTTACAAAAGGCCATGATTAGTCAGGATAACCTGAAGAAAAATGGATTCGAAGTCAAATCCTTACTCCGCATAGGTAACCTATGGGAAAGGTTTTGAGTCTAGGCCAAAGATTTCAAGAAACTGTGGGAGATTCAGGCCCCAAGATTAAATCTCTGTCAAGAAGCGACACGAGGACTGAATTATGCAGAAATACTCTCTAACTGCTAGGCAAGTCCACAGCAGTGAAACCAGGTGATGCCTGTGAGCCAAAGCTTGTACCAGGGTCCAGGACTCGCATCATCTCATTTAGAGTAAAACTCAAAGTTTAAAACATCAAAAAGTTTACTGATCATGTCTTAGATTGAAGCAAACCGAGCATGTGAAGTAAAGACCCCAGGGTGAGATCTGAAGGAAAGCCTTCCATCTTTGTCAGGACCAAGGACTTGTCCAAAACAAAAAATCAAAATAAATACAAAAAGGGGAAACCAAAGAGAAACGCAATTTGCCAAACAAACATCCTTTCTGATCTCTGCTGGCCCAAAAGCTTTGATCCTCCAGTAAGAAACACATCAACCCTGTAAAGTTAAGACTTGTTCTGGTCAAGGTCAAGTCTTCTCTTCTACATCTCCATCTCTCTCATTCAGAATAAACAATAAACAGATGTGCTTAAGTCAGGCAAGGAGTTTTACATCAGCAGCTTTTAACTTCCTCACTGAGGCCTGCAGAGTTTAAGCTCTGAATCAAGTCCCAAGTCCGGTCCAAGACTACAGCTAAGAAATACAACCAGCTGGAGCTCATGTCCTTAACCAAGTCCAAAGAGGACACTGGGTCCTGAAGACTTGAACTGGGAGCACTGGTTCCAAAGTTTAGGTCTGAACTCTTAACTTTGGGGGGGTCACCAGTCAACCAGTCTGTGTTCTGGACACGATTCTGAGGAATCAAACTACTGATGAAACACAGTTTGGCTCCAGTGATACGACTGTTTGTTCAGTCCTTGTTTAACTGACTCGGTTTTAATGCCAGTCAGACCTCTGCAGGTGGGAAGCTGGACAGCTGAACAACAACTGGGCCCAGATTCGAGGACAGGTCCAAATATCTGGCCGCTCTTAAAGGACGATTATACTGCTTAAATAAAACACCTGAGGTGGGCGGGGTCCCCTGGGACAGGTGTCACATTTAACTGTGTCCCGGGACCAAAGGACTGGATTCCATCTGCCAATTACCTCCGTATTTGATTAAGGTGCTTCTTTTACGACCCTCAGATGTTTCCATGTTTCTCTCTACAGGTCAAAAGGTCACCTTTATAGAATCTAGGATTTATTGAGTTTTTATCAGTTGCAGATTTTGAAACCATCAGACAAAAAATTAATAGTTTTCTACTTGATGATTTGGTTCAATTCAATGAGTACCCAGCCCTCATCATTAAAGACCAATTATTGAAAATCATTTTAAGAAAACCAATTACTAATTCAGAATCTGTGAAAACCCAAAAGGTCTATTTTGGAGTGAAGCGATTCATGTTTGACTGAAACACTGGAAATAACCATCACACCTAGCCACCACCTGCTCTAGACATTTACAGCCAGATTAGCCCCGTGTTAAAGCAGCATAGCTACAGTAAAGCTGTGCAGACAGGAGAGCTCGGCCAATCAGAGACACACATCTGACCCTGAAGGATAACATCAGGCCTGCGGTTCTGGGAGCTGCGCCGCCTCCCCGGCTTTTCACACACAGTCAGGCCTGAGAAAGTGTGTATTACAGACGCCACGGTCGCAGCAAATGAAGGAGAAACGTTTGGAGGGATAAAAGATCCTAATCTGGATTATCAGCATCTCTATCGATACTGGAGCCTCACTGCTCTGAGCTGCTGCTGTCGACGGATAATGGCATAAATTACAGAGAGGAGGAACGTTCTGCCTGCTGCTGCCCTCCTTTGTCTGAATGGTCCGATGAAGGAAGCTGCTTCTAAGAGGCTGAAGGAAATTATTTAACCGCTGATGATGATCCACAATTTTACTGATTCCTATTGAATATTATAGTTGTTTCTCTATTTGTCTTTAATCTACAGATTTTATTGACATGGCTGTTTGCATTTTAATTGCTGTTTTTTCCAATAACTGAACATTATTGTTTGAGTAAAGGATAAAGAAAACAGCCCGATGAAGGTTGGAACAGTGAGCTGCATGTCTGCACGCCATCAGGGATTTATTGGAACCTGAGCTGCTTCACTGATGTGTGGCTGCTGAACGACTCCTGATCAGATGTCCACAAAAACATTTCTCTATGTCGAGTTAAAACTCAGATTTTACTGTCATTTACTGAACATTTGTTTTTACTGGTCAAATGAAAAACAAACAAAAGACTCTGAAAAATGATTTTAAATAAATAAATAATAATGATTATTATAATAATAAAACATATATTTTAGGATCGAGCTAAAAATTAAGAAAAACAAATTTTGTGAAAATATTGTGATTATATTCAAACACAAAATAAATAAATAAATAAAATCTAAACATTAGAGATGCTGAAATAATTGGCCTTTTTTGTTCAGGTCGATTTGTTTTTAAATAATTTTCACAATTTCCTCCAAAAAATGTTCAGCAGGCCTCAACTTATTTTTAGACGATTTAAAGTTGTTGTTTTTAACTTCTCAGTTAACCATTTAGATATATTTTTGCATTCGCTTTAATTGCATGAATTGGCCTTCATGCAGCATCAGCACAGGATGTTTCATAACAGCCTTAATCTGAGTTTTGAGTTGATGTTTTTTTTTTGTTTTTTGTTTTTTTGAGCTGCATTGCATTTTAGGGTGTTTCAGTTTCTCTTTTCCCTCCTCCTGACAAAAGTTTCTCCCAGAGGGGGAGAGGCAAAGCAAAGAAAAAACATGGCAGAGAGCTGGGGGATTATTTCCTGTCCGTCAAGTTCAAAACACAAGCTGTTCATAACAAAGAAAAGGGAAATAATAACAATAATTATAAAATAAAAAGTTTGGAGATCTAACATCCCGCTGCAGAAAGTGCAACAAATTCACATTTTCATCATGCATTTTAAAATCCAGCATCGAGCATTTCTGCTCTGTGCTGCAGAGCGCAGAAACTAACTAAATGCTAAATGTCAGATGGTGAGAAATAAGAATAATCCTAAAGCTACACACGAACAGGAGAAAGAAAAGGACTTAAAATGAGATATACTACCATGGATGTTGGGAACATTTTCAAATCGCTGTTTGGCATCTACAAGACAACAAAATTACTGATGCAGCATCACAATTATCTGCGCGCGCACACACACACACACACACACACACACACACACACACACAGGAAAATCAAATTCAAACAATAATTATATGCAAAGAGTTTGTTTTTGCAAGTTACTCTGAAACAAGCACAGAAGTTAAAGTGAACACAGCAGGAATACATGAAGGCTGGAGCTCTAAGATCAGGCAGCGCTGCAGCCCGTTAACGAGGCGGGGAAGGTGCGTCTCCTTACCGCGCTGAAATCCAGCAGGTCGCTCAGCTCCTTGTCTGTCCCCAAAGCTGCCATCCGCTGCTGATGATGCATTTTAGCTAAATCACACGGACCTACAAACATGGAAACAGCAGAGACGGACAGAGAGGAGGGGAGCTGGACAGACTGATAGATGGAGAGGAAGAGGAGAGGAAGAGGAGGTTTCTGTGCGCACCGGGTCGCGTCTCCTCCACAGCGGAATAAATCCAGTAAAACCAGCTCAGAGCCACGGTCGCACTTCTAGTTCTGCTTCATCCTCGGAGCCGCGGCTCACTTCAGCCCCGGTCCCTGGTTTCTGGCAGCAGGAAATAAAACAAACTGACAGGAAATCAAAAAGAAGAGGGGAGTGTTTTCGCGTGTTTTTCCCCCAATCGCTCTTCTTTTCCAGCCGAAGCGCAGCTCGGGAAAATCACCTCCTCTCTGCGTGTTTCTCTCTGCGAGTGTGTGACAGAGTGTGTGTCAGTGGGAGAGTCCACGCGGGCTGAGCGCTGCAAGCCAGCCGCCTGGCAGTGCCCTCCTCTCGGCTGCGGTCGCTGGAGATCCCCCGGTGCGCAGGACGGAGCCCATGTGCGTCTGGCGCTGCCGCGGCTGGGCCGATCAATGCGTGTGCGCGCGGCCACCAGGCTGCAGGAGCACAAACTCTGAGAGCTCCACCGAAAGACGGCAGAAGGACTAAAAGATTTGATGCTTTGATTGACTGACTGTTTGATGCGCTGATTGGCTGCTTTTATTTACTCTAATCAGGGAAGAAACACAGGTGCGTCTCAGGAAATTAGGATATTACAGTAAATGTCACTTCGTTCAAAGATTCAGCTCGAAGCCACGCGCGGATTCCGAGCAGACAGGACGGATGTGAAGGATTTCATCTGTTCATTTCTGAAGAAAAAACAAAACCAGTTTCTAAAGAAAAAAAAAGTCTTGTTTTGTTATGACCGTTTTATGATGTCCCTTCCCCTTAAAGGTCATTTCTGTTCACTGCATGAGGATCTCAAGAGGAAAGTTAAGTGGAAGGAAAACATATGTGAGGAAAAAGTTCAAGAAGACATCAGCAAACAGATCTTCTGATTAAATAGATTTATTGACCACAGAGTCATAAAGTCAACAAATACAGAAAAAACAAACAAAACTAACAATGTCCTGAATAATAAGGGTTTTCCAAACACTTTAGCTGGTAAAGAAGCTAAAGCTCAGGACGCTTTATTATGGATGTTCATGGAAAGGTACTGGGAGAAACTGGGAGAAAGAACTTCAGCTCTGAGAGGATGATGAAGATCTGCCTGAAAGTCGGTTTCTGTTCAAGTTTGTCCCCCCCACCCCCGAGCATCAGGCCCATTGAGGAGCAGCAGACCCCTGCTGAAGGAAAACCCACTGCAGGTTTGGGGGCAGACTGACCAGATTTGGCTGCAGCTGGAGTCAAAGCATCAGGAATGGATTTCACATCCATCTCAAACACATCACAGCATTTCTATCCATGAATCTCCTTTGAAAAAGTTTAGTTTTCTTAAACATCTAACAATGAAAATCATGTACCCTTCCTCTGCCCTCTGGTGGAGCAGCTGAGAACTGCACGGCTGAGTTTTTATGGATTTCTACCGAAATATCCTGGAAATATAACAGATTGTCCAGAATATTCTTTGTTACACAGGAAGTGAACAGGTGACGTTTGTTTCTCAGGTGTGATGCTCCATGGGTCAAACTATCAGTTGGGCTTCGGGAAATTACACAAAGAACTTTTTTTGCATAAATACATGACATTAATCAAAATATGAGTTACTCCAACATTTAATTTCCCTTTAGGATAAATACAGTATTTCTGAATTGAATTCCTGAGCCGTGGATCTCTGCAGCTCCTCCAGAGTCAGTGCTGCTGCTTCTGTCTACGTCATGGTAGGAACCTGACCTGCTAACCACAGAGAACCTGGTTCTGCCTGTGAGACCCATCAGAACCGACGTGTTCAGTAAACCCTTGGTATCACCTGCAGCTATAAAATGAGCAGCTCCATGATGATCTGATGAACAGGTGCAGGGTGGTCCCCCCCCCACCAAGGCTGCAGCTTAGAGAGCAGAATGTATTAAAGGACTCAGAGCCGAACCTCCAGAGGCTCAGAAAGACGGGAACAAAGTGGACCTTCTAGCACCTGAAGAACATCTCCAGGACTAAAGGACTGATGATGATAAACTACTTCCTGCTTCGTTCTTTAGTAGAACGGATCCCTGCAGCGGTTCTTCACAGGTGGATCAGACGGCTGATCCAGAATCTGTTGGTTTCGGAGTTCATCACTACACCCAGATTTACCGCCTGGTTGCTGCTTTCTAGCTGGATTAGCTGGATGCTAACTTTAAACGCTCTTCCTTTGGTCCAGAAACTATGACCAGTTTGGTTCTGATTCATGTGAAGAACATTTGGTTCTTCCCGGCGTTGAAGGGTTCTGTTCTCCTCAGATGTTTTTGTTCCAATATATTAAACATTACTGTGGCTTTTAATAGTTCACTTCTATTCAGTTTATTTCTATGCTCACATCCTCTCAGGTCACTTTATAGATCCAGATCAGTCAGATCATCCAGTCACCGACTTCACAGGATGAGCAGGGAGAGACAGTAGATCTAGACTCTACAGAAATCATTAATGCAGCAACAGTGGAGAAGAAAGAGGAAGAAACCTCCATCAGAACCAGAACCGGGCCTCTGCTAGGTTCAGTGCCTTCCCAAACACATTTGTGGTTTTAAAAGAAAAAGGAGGAAGATGAGGAAAACCTTTGGCTCGACAACTGCAGCTAAAATAATGTTTCCCAGAAAACTATTATCTTTTCAAAAAGCCTCCGAAACAAAGCAACTTTCACTGATGCTTCAAGGATCAGAAACCAAAACATCTTTTATTGGTATGTTTTTCTGCAAAAGAAAACGTTTTTAAAACATAATTCCTACGTTTTTCTAAGGATAGTGTGTTTGTGTAACAGAACAGGCCAGTTATCATCGTGTGAAAGGAGAGAAGTTATGCAACAACAGCGCCTGGTTTAGTCTGAGTCTGAACCTTGAAACACAGCAGGAACACAGAGTTACAGGCTGACACCAAACGCCACACGTCTGTCACATCTGGGTCAGAACCAACAAACACCAAGCTTTGTAGAGAGAAGCTTTACCTGTCAGGAGGAGGAAGAGGAGGAGGAACAGCTTCCTTCCTTCCTGGATCCTTCAGCCAAAGACGACCTCTGAGAAAATAAAAGCTCCAAACGAGCCGTTCACCTGTTCATCGACTGGAAGCACAAAAATGTTCTCCTTAAAAGGGAAATATTTCAACAGATAAACAGAAACATATTTCTCTTCAGTTCTTTTACACTTTGATGAAAGTTGCTTAGAAATAATAATTAGGAATCACAGTTTGACGAGTTTCTGCAGATATTAGGCTAAACGTCCACAAGTTACACACCTTGACCAGTCAGACAAATGGATATTCCTCGGCCAAGTAGCCAAGGTGCATGAACCATCGGCAGCATAGAGACAGGACCGCACACTGTCACACTAACAGATACACAACAGATACACAACGGATACACAACGGATACACAACAGACACACAACAGACACACAACGGATACACAACAGATACACAACAGACACACAACGGATACACAACAGACACACAACAGATACACAACGGATACACAACGGATACACAACAGATACACAACGGATACACAACGGATACACAACGGATACACAACAGACACACAACAGATACACAACAGATACACAACAGACACACAACGGATACACAACAGATACACAACAGATACACAACAGACACACAACA
>JAUZNJ010092279.1:0-22325 GCA_034780135.1 Jordanella pulchra | reverse complement strand
GAATGTGTGAGTGAATGCAAGTGTGTATAAGTACATGTTTACAATGTTAAGTTTGTTTGTAAATGTCCTAAAAGAGACAATTCAATAAAATATACTGGAAAAAAAAGACTTGTTCTAAGTGCAACACATTCATTAAAACCTCACTCCATTACTAATTTGTGTTCAGCAGTAACTTGTTACCTTTACTTTCTCTTTACAACAAGTAAACGTATGACAACATTAGGTCTTGCATCACCAGGGTCATTTGCTGCAATGGATGGAAACGCATCTAATTTGTATTTTCTTTTTTTAACGTTTTAAAAGTTTGCTCAAAATTCACAATCTTTGATTGGGAAGATGGCTAGTATGTTATATTTCAGGATCCTTAATTGGATTCACACCAGTGACATAGAGTGCACTCTAGAAAACAAATAAACAGTTAAAAAAAGAAAAAATGGTTCAACCCCAACTAATATAGCAAGAGGTTACTCCAAACTAAGCACCTAATTACAGTTTGATGACTAACACGGAAATTAAAAAACACTCCATGCAGTTCAAGTAATTTTAGTCTTTACAGCACCTTTTTGCCGGTTTGATTTACTGCAAATTTAGTTCATAGCCACAAACCAGCTGTTAGCAGCACACCTGAGGAATCCTTACTTGATCCTTGTGGACTAAAAGACACTGAGAAAGCAACAAAGTTTATAATTTGACTATAAATGTATTTAATAAGACAGTTATGTCTTTAGAAACCTAAGCTGTGTGTGTTTAAGCGATGTGCAGCAGAAACTGTCTTGACAGAGTTAACTTATGTTAGCAGCATATTGAGGCTGGACTGCACACACTGGTTGGGAAACAAATCTCTATGAAAAAAGCCAGATTTCTTTTCACCATAACCGGTGAGTGAATGTTGTGGCGGTTCTTGCATTAATGAGTGAGCTGCAGCAGAAAGTGAGGGATGCCTACTCAGCACATTAAGTAGCAAATTCTGGATTAACTAAACATGCCTATAAGCAAAATGAAACTTGCTAAGAGCACAATTGACAGATATGCATTTATTCTATGTTGCTTGTACACCCATTTAAATGCTACCCTGGAAAACAGCCCATAAGAACCATGTTACAAACCACAATTAAGTAAAAAGGCTTCATACAGTTTAATGCAGCTTTACTTACTATGAAGCTCCTTAACTTTAATAGCCGGTTTGACTTTGCTGTTGAATCAGCCTAGTCTGGATATCCTTAACTTAAGCACCAGCATGTTATTGCATCATTTAAAATATATATTGATTCATTTTTTTACATTTCTTTCTGACATATTGCATCATTAATTCTTTTGTTCTTTTGTTTCTTGTTGCAGTTTTAAAACTTAGTTTTGAAGCTTAGAAGCACTTTTCATAATCAATATTTCTATTACCTCACTGAAAAAGAGACAGAGGAGATGAAATCGCTGCAATTTGCTGGCCTCCATTTAAGATGAAGCAGCAGACACTAAAATCCACTACAATAACAAATCTTACTTGTTGAGTTTTAACAAAAATGAACATTTTATCCAGGTTTAGTCTCTTTATTTCATCTAAAATAGGAAAGTGACTCAACCTGATAATTTGCTGAAATCCATAAAAGCAGCTGTGTAAGTGGATTTGGCAGAAAGATGTGTGCTGTACATTTACACCCTGGTATACCTTTATTAATGTCCCTTCAGCTATTCCAATGTCGAGTCCAAAAGTTAGACAAAGCAAGCAAATAAATAAACGGAAACTAGATGTTATTAAAGCTTTTTAATTAGCTCACATTTCAAAAATGAAAAGAATGCTATGGTGCTATACAGGGTAAACTTTTTGTTCAAAAGGTCATTTTCAAAATCAGACTAACAATGTAAATCCCCCTGATTACAGCATCCCGAGGATAGAAAAGTGCAGTCAGAATCCTGCTGTGGGGATTTAAGGAACAAGTAAGCTGCTCAGAGCTGATGGTGTAAAGTAAATGAGGACTAAATGCAAGGCCACTCAGAAAAAAAGCTTGTGTTAGAGAAGAGACTTGAGACTGAGGTGGAGGTTCACCTCCGAGCAGGACAATGACAGTAATAAAAAAGCTGAAAGATGAGTGAGTCCTCTGGATGGGTTCATTTTTTTCCTCTGTTGTCTGAGACACTGCTTCAGTTTGAGGAGTTACAGCTAAACTCAGCCTTTTCAGGAGTAGGCCTACCTTTGGCTCAACTTATAAGGCTGAGTTTACCTGTTGATTTTTTTTTTATATTTGTGATTCCTTTTATCTGGAATATTGATGGATCATAATTATTACTATTATTGAAGGCACAGACAAGTTTGCTAAAGGTCTAATCGAAGTCCCGTCCTAAATCTGAACAGGGCAAAACCTACAAGCTGATGTTCACAGAAATCATTGAATACATTTTTTTAATAGAAGTTTATGTTGGCAGAAAAAATCAGTAAGGCTGAATCATTTTGGCTCAGCTAAAAGGACTCAACAAACAGAAAAGGAACAGCCAAAGTCTACCTCTTGTAAAAGGGAATTTTATGAAGGTAAATAAAGAAAAAATCTTCAAAGGATAATAATAAACATTGGCTCTAAGAATGAAAGCATATATGCCCTACCACTGCAAATATGTACCTATATATGCTTTGTACCTTCAGTTGGAAAGACTTGCCTTCTCTACTGGTGAATTGCTATACAAGCTTGTGTGTATAAGTGTGTTTATATGCTAAGTCAGGACCAAGCTGGTTTAATTTCCCACAAGATTCAGAAATAAAAATCTCCTTAGTGATGGAGTGTGCAGCGCAGTACACTGAGCATATTATGTTATTATGATTATGGAGGCAAATCAATTCCTGTAATGTGGGACACAACTCTGAGAAGCATCTCAAGTGTGAGGATCACATAGCCTAAAGTTCAGCATGAAACAGATGGAGATTAGTCAAATTCGCTTTGCTCACTTCAGGTCCTTCAATAAAAGTCATTGTTGTGGGAGTCAATTTATTTATCAGCACCTTATCCAGAAGAAAAATGTTCAGGTAAAGTTTAGAAATGGTTGATTTAATCCCGATAGAGTCTAAATTTAGTCACCTAATAAAAGGTTAATATTTGACCGATAAGTATTGACTGATACTAATATTGACCAGATATCGCCTCCAATCATACATACTTTTATTACTCTTTAGCATTATGGCATAAAATTACATTTCAGAACTTGTAGTACTTTATGTTGTAAGTATTAAAATAATTTAACCAGTACTTTTAACACATTTCTTCAGTCAAGTATTTCTACTTTTACTCAGGCAAAAAATATAATTACTTAGTCAGAGGTTGGCCAACTCTGACACTTAGTAATGATAAATTATACATGTAAATTTCTCCTTTCTATTGTCATCTGGCTGCTATTTTTCTTTTCAGTCTAGTGTAGTCAGCAGTCTTTTGACTTGTTTTCCTTACTGAAAGCCTCTTCATTTTCCAATTTGACTCTATTTTTATTTGCAAATTGATGTGTTTTTTGGGGTCTTTTTTTTTGCACATTCTATACCTGGGCTTAAGCTTAAATGGCTTTCAAACCTGTTTGTTCACTGCAAGTAAAATCAGTTTTATAGCTTGATAAATACTTCCTTTCAGATAAAACTCTTATTGTGAAAGAATTGTGAGTGTGAGTAAAGACATAATACAAGTATGCTTTTATAACAGAATAAAGAACAATTTATCTATCAATTTTTTTTATCAGTAGTATGTTTCAATTTCCTTCAGTTCTGCCAAATTTTGCAGAAACCCACATACTGTGTGCTACATCTTTCTCTCTGGCTGTTATTGCTTCCTCGACAAGACATAGCAGATTGCCTTACAGGCTCAGGAAATAATGGCAGTAAACTGACCGTTCTGTGACTGCCGGGTCCTTTGCAATAACATATCCCATCCTAACACCCACCTGAGGCTCCTGGCTTACAGTGTAAATGTGCAGTGATGTAAATAAGACCCTTGTTTCCCCAATAACATAATCCTCTGATTTTGTTATGGAGTGTAGCAAATGTTCTTACGCCCAGCCTAATATCACCATGCTCCTCCAACCAACTTTCATCTTTTCATTCTTCTTTTTTTTGCAATACCCAACCCCCAGCCCATTCTTCTAGTGACCTGACTGTGTGGACACAATATAGTGTGGTCTGAAGGCAACTGATGGCAAAAATCGGAAGCTCATTAATGAAAGATTACGGATTAACCGAACAACGAAAATCTGGTCTGATTCTGAGCCCAAAGCAGCAAAAACAAAGGGAACAAATACTGGCCACTGCTGCAGTATTAAAGATTATAGCTGGGTTTTGTACTCAAATATCAATTGGACATTCAAGCTTTTCATCAAATTTAAGGGGAAGTGCTGGTATTCAGGGTTAGTTGTGTAATCCTAAATTCCCTCGAGTTCTCTTCTTTAACTCCATAATGTGTTCCTCATCCCTTATAAAAACATACAACCTCCTGGACAAATTTTGAAAATTCACTTTAGTGGCCAGTGCTAAGACACCCTGAGGCTCGCCTGTAGTCATGAACATGAGGTTTTATGGGGGGAATGGTTGACATGAGTGGCAGCTAGCCTTGCCTCACCTTATTAAAGCACAGAGAAAAAGAAGACAGACTCTGGTAGTTACACCATGGAAGGGTCTTTAAAGGTAAAGGTTGAGGGAGGCTTTGAGGAGCCCAGATGACTGAAGCCTTAACAGTTTGAGTCACTTGCTTCAATGTGCTAACTCAGCGATGCCTAATGCTGGTATTGCTAGAGCAGCGGAGGAAAGGATGACTTGCTACAAAGTCCGTTCAACCACATGGGCCAGCACTTATCTGATTTTCAGACAAATATCACAGAACTACAAAATGGTACATGGCAATGTAAAAAACAAATGCATAGACTTTGAGATAGCCAGGGATGGGGTCAAGACGGATTCTTCCAAGACCAAAACCAAGACCCGACCTTGCAAGACCAAGAACCAGCCTGAATGTTTATAAGCTGGGAAACTATTTCAGAACGTTATGTTTTATAAACTAGACAATGCAAAAATTTATGTAATAATGGTTAATTATTGTATCCAAATTACTTATTTCTATAAAACTAATAATTGTCATTATGAACTGACAATTTATGATGTGGGTTGTGGAGGGATGAGCTCATCTCATGCTACCTTTGGTGAGGGGGCAAACATTGCCCATCTTTTAATTAACAGAAGTGTTGCATTAGCATTGGTGTGTGTGTTTTCCGCATCTATTTGCCTGTTTTTTCTGATTAATTGGGTGTTGTGCAACTCTTTTGATTAATTTTGGTGGCAAATTAGCTGAATCCCTCCTACCGGGTTAAATAAGTATTTAAACACTTATTAGCCCACAGCACAATGTCACATTTGCCCAAAAGTTGGAGTAAATTACGCTCTTAGTTTCCTTGTGTGTCTGCTGTGAACCCAGTAAAACAAGAGGTTGTCCATCCTGGAGGTGAACGGAATTTACACTTTCCTGTTTTTCTTTTCCTTTTCTTCAAACTCTTTATGCTTTTTGAAACGAAAATGTAACGCTTTTCTCAACTATGGACATGTGCTTAGGTGCAGGTAAATGTTTGTTTTTTAAAACAATAGATGAAAAGCAGCAATAATCAATCGTTATGCACATAATGTGGATGTGTGATGTACATCTGCAGATGTATATCAACTGGAATTATGTTTTAGATTCTACTTCTTCGACCAACAACGAGGGTAGACATATGAGAACAAGCCAAAGACTAGGTAAAAGCAGCTAAAGACTCTCATCCCTGGATTATTTATTTATTTTGCTTTTGAGGAAGATTAGAGGCTGCATTGGGGTGTTATAAAAATTAGTTTTGTCCCTGTCAGTCT
This sequence comes from Jordanella pulchra, assembly GCA_034780135.1. Classification (NCBI taxonomy): domain Eukaryota; kingdom Metazoa; phylum Chordata; class Actinopteri; order Cyprinodontiformes; family Cyprinodontidae; genus Jordanella; species Jordanella pulchra. The sequence continues at coordinate 16,471 of JAUZNJ010092279.1, read as the reverse complement.
GTGACAGACTGCATCAGAAAGAAACGTATGAGAAGAAGGACCAATACCAGATGCAAATGGTGGATTGAGGGTGACCAGTTCTAAAAAAACAAAAAAACAAATGTGGGACAACAAGGATGGCCTTTGAGAGGCTGTCCTTGACACCAGTGGCTTTTCAGGGCAACTGACTTTTACAGTGCTGGTTCATATCATACTTCCCTCTATATAAAACTGAAAATAACTTTGGCAAACTTTACAAAAAGATGCCTGAGGATTATCTTTCACTGCCCTCACCTAGTTTCTTTATTAAAATCCATTATCTCTTCTGTTTATTTTTACGAGAATAATACACAAGTTACACTTGTGTGGCAGTAACTGCAACCCTGCTCTTTACTCCGAAGAAAAACTGTTCTATCTATTTTCTTTAACTTTTCAATGTGTGACCCAGTCAGATATGGATTGATTTAATTTATGGGACACTTGGAGGAAAGTGAACGTCCCTCAAATATCAGGACACCTGGTCAAAGGAGGATCACATCGTTGTGTTGTACGAATCGTTTCCCTCCGTTTGTATCCTTCTGTTATACAGCTGGCTAGCATTAGTAGTAGCAGTTATCCCATGCAAGTGTGAATCATAAAAAGCAGATTATTTATTACATAAGGTCCCCAGATAATGCTTATCCTATAAGAATAGGGTTTAATTTGCAAAAAAATGTATTTTATAGTAGTTGCATCTTAAACAGGTATATTTTTTAAGTTGAAGCAAGAGATGGACATGAAACAACAGCTGTGAGAAACTGAGCAGGAGGTCAAAGAAAAATGTATAGCATAAGATAACTGACTTACTGAGCAGTGAAAACCAGAAACCTTTGTTCTCTTGACTTCATTCAGATAAGCCCATTATTAGATGAGTAAAGAAAGGCGAAGGACAATGATTATGTTTAGAGAGGGTCATACCATTAGTGTATATTTATCAAAGTGATAGAGGAGGACCTCCTTGTATGTACAAGGCTCTCAGTGTGAAAGGAAAGGAACGAAGCTGCCAACTGAGACAGAAATGAAAGAGATTGTGTGATTAACAGAGCCCAGTATGAAGAGAAATGGTAATCACTTAGCGTCTGGTCGTCATTTGCTTTAAAAAAAGGGAAAGACCTCCTACTGCAAAGGTGTACAGATTTCTTTGCAAACTACTAATCCAATATTTCCACATGTCCTCCTGTTACAACCACAAACTTCAACAAAGTTTACTTCTCATAACTGAGGAACCAAAACCAAGATTTTCATTTTTCTTTTTACATAAATTGCACTTTTAAAACATTATATTCAATATTAATTTGACTATAAAATAAACTCCCTCTACTCCAGTAAAGAAAATTGATGGAATATTTGGTAATATAATAACCTAGTTAGTAAACAGAGTTTGTTAGTGTGTGTTCTCATCTCAGAATAAATCCAGTTGTTCTGCTGAGCTTTTAAGGACTCAGGTTAGGGATAAAGCTCTGGAGAAGATTAAAGCCGATTTAGGCTTTAAAACAATATCCCAGACTTTGAACATCTCTCACAGCATTGTTTAAGACATTATTATGATTACAAGCCTAACGGGTCGAGGCCATTCACCTAAAGGTCCGGTATGACATATAACTCTATGTGGTAGAAGAACAATCCCCACACTGTATCAATGTGGTGGCAGAATCATGCTTTGATAATGCGTTTTCCAACAGCACAAAGTAAACTACAGCAGGCTTCTGATCTGAGCAAAATCATACGTTGGAATGACTAAGTCCAGACCTGAATCCAGTGCAGCAAGACCCTCAAACTGATGTTCACAGAAACTCTCCAAACATTTTGGGTTTACTTCCCTACTGTGTAATACTTTGTGTTGGAGCATAATTCCTAATTAGAACTTTATCAGATTATACGGTTAAAGATTAAAAGAAATACATTTTGAACTCGCTCAAATACAATTCTAAGAAAACACATACAACCCCCCCCCCCCGCGGACATTATGTATTATTAAAAAAGGCGATTTGAAAAGCCCATTCTCGTACATTAAAGCTCACTAACATTGTGGTGAAGTGGAATTGCTTCATGCTGCTCTCTGCAGCGAACAAGTGGTGAGATGCTGGATAATGGCCTTTCCTTCAGACTACCTCAGCCATCAGTTGTTCTAATCATCCTCACTAAGTGGCAATTTATGCAATTATCCCCAAATTTCTCTTCTTTTACAGTAAGTAGTTTCTCAAACCACTTTGTAATCCAGCACTGTGTCCACTTTCTGCATTAAGAGGCACAGAGATCCAGTCTGTGACTTACTGACTGTTTTGATCTGAAGTTTTACATCTTGTCAACAGTATGTCCCTGTTGTCACACAATAATGAGGAGATTTCAGTTATAATGTGTGATTTGGAGCTGAACCCAAATTTTATTGATTTCCGGAGCAGCACAACAGATAAAACAGATCTAAAGAAGGCAAAACTTTCATTTAACCACAGGACAGTAGCAGGAATGGTTAAGGACATCATGCATTAATGTAACATGATGGCAGATAATCTTTATACAATTCAACCAAAAAAAAAAGAAAACATTTAATTACTGTAGGAGGTTTTTAAAACAAAAAGAAACAATAAAAAAACTAAACTGAATATTAAAAGCCATCAGAGAACAAACCTGACTGCAATCAGCAGACAAAAACAACTATCTTATGTTTAATATTGACTTTAATTTTAACTATTTTCCCCATTTCATTTTTTTTGTGGCTTATAATGGTGGTAAGAGAAGTTTAAAGCACATATTTGCTTTTATAAAACCCTCATAATCCTTGAAACCAGAAACAACCCCATGGCTAGTCTACAGCTGTCTACATTACAATGCACAAATTAACAAAGCTGGTTCTTAAATATTGGAAAGCATGGTGGAGTAAGAACACACAGGTTAAGTATGGAGACACTCAGTCATTGGCAGAAAGCCATATCAACATCTACCTGCATTTGATGGGACATTTTTACAATTGCCTCTCATTTGTATGTTTGGTAGTTTGCAGAAGACTCACAGTAAAAACTGAATCCCCCAAATACTAGATTGACTGAGAGACTAGGATGATCACTGAGACAAGTGTGAAATGTGTAATTTTTTTGTGCGACATCTCAGCATCTGATGAAAAACACTTTGTTTAGTTCATTTGCACATTCAGCTGTCTGGAGACAGTTTGGCAAACACTTCTCAACACCTGGGTGTGGATGGTGTGCCTCCGTGTTAATCTCAGTGGAGCGTGGTCCATGCATCAGTGCATCAAGAAAGGAGAAGCCGCTGCATATCAAGCTGAAAATGATTAGAAGGTATTTCACAAACAATTTGAAGCCTATCACTCCACTCTACTCTAGTTGTGAGTAAAAAATTACTCACAACTAGACATCGTGTATAAAAACTTCCAATCTGTCTGGCAGCTCCCAAGATCAGACCAACCGGAAACTCTACAGGTCTTAGTATGTAAAATAAAACCATAAAAAATGTCTCAATGGTACAGGTGAGTATAACTGAAGCAGCATGGCTTGTTTAAAGGTCTGCTAATGTTTGAAAACTTTTTCTTTCTAAAGAATACTTAAGAATATGCCTTAAGAATATATCTTAGATCTGCTGCATCTGAATGAATAATTTAGGTTTATCAACAATGTCCTTCAGATAAATGACACTAAAATCAAGTTTTGTAATTCTGCACAGTGTCATGTTTTAGGATAAGCAAACAAAATTCTTGCACAAACAACTAACTGTATGAAAACTATTAAGCAATGTGCTAGACCATAATACCTTTTAACTTTTCATAGTTGCATGTGAAATAGCTGAAACTGGTCCAAAATGGTTCATTAATTAAGCAAGTAATGGCCTAGTCGAAGTCCAGATCTAACCTACAGTTATAGAGATGAATGTTACAGAAAGCATGGAGAGAGATTTGTTCCACAGCAAGAAACACGGAGAAAAAGATGAAGACATGATGGTCCTGCTGTTTTCTGCGCTGTTTTCCACACAGAGCTTCTGACTCTGATGTCATTGTTACTCATTAAATAACAGAAGTTGAAATCTGTTGAATGTTTTAACACTTAAGGTTAAATTGAATTATTTTAGTGGAATTATCTATAATCAGGTAAAAATCTGTTAATTTCCTCCCAAAAACCCTTCACATGTTTGAGGGTGTACTTTTGTCTTTATGTACCGTATTTTAAATAAAGTTTAAGTAATTGTACATTACCCAACAGAAGATCTGATTAAAGTTCAGTGTGGCTTTTTGAAAATTTTTCATTTTTTCAACAAACTCAAAAATAAAAAAAGAAGAAGAATATCTTGGCTACTTTCTGCCTTAGAAATAATCTTAAAATGTAATTGTCTGGTAAGAGCAGTGCTTGATTCTTTTTCTTAAAGACAGAAAATTAGGCATCATAAGCCCAGACAGAACATTCGGCACCCAGTTTTTTCTTAATTTTTTTTACAGGCTTTCATCTTAGTTTTCTTTCATAAAGCGTTCATGCACACTTAGCCAGCCATCAGAGAAGTACACCAAGATCCCTCTAATGTTCAGCAACAGCCTGGGAAAAATCCACAAAGTATTTTATATGTGTAGGAGGATCTGCGTGGATTTTTTTTTTTTAACCATGCTTTACACTCTTGGGATGATGCCAGCGAAGACAGATGTCTTCAACTTATCATCAGCAGATAGGATAAAAGAACAAGACGGTTGAGATGGATAGAATGATGCGTCCGCAGCTGCTTGCTGCTGAGACTTACGAGGCTCTAAAGAGGTTTTCTAAAATAGTTTTCTTTTTTTTAAACCCTTTAAAGAGCTGACTATTGGCTCTGCTTCAACCACAAAACAGGTTTTAAAGTCCAAAAAGATAACATTTCTCGTTGGGATTCTTTATATTTCCTTTTTTCTTTCTTTTTGTATTCAGTTGAGGTTAAGCTTGAAGTTATTATTTTTTTCACAACACAAATGCTAAGAACTGTTTGTGCTAGTGGGAGCCTCTTTCAAACTGAGCGAAGTTTGTTATGCTTAGGTGGGGGGGACTAATCTTTAATTCATAGGCTACTGCATCTACAGGGGAGATGAAACTGGACTGAAGTTTTTTTTTTCAAAAGTTGATTTTGAAAACGTTAGTAAAAAAACGTTAATAAAAAAAATCTATTGTTTTCAGTAATTCAGTTCAAACGGTGAAGCTCAAGCACTTAATGTCGCCATAACACATCGACAAAACTACTGTTTCATGGCATATTTGATTACTAAATCACTAAAGCCTGAGACAAACAGGATAAGCCCCAATAATTCATTACCAAAGACCCTGTTTGTTCATAGAGTACATTAGTTAAACATCTGTTGTAAAGTTGAGTGGAAAGAAAAGGTTTAATAGTAAAAGATGTGCAAGCCAGAGATAACCTCAACCTTTAGAGGATTAGTTACATCATCATTGACATCACTTGTATGCAAGTTGTAAACATTCGCTCCTGTTGGATACAGTATTTGCAATATTCCCACTTTGTTCCCAAAGCCTTAAATATCAAAAGGTAAAAAAAATACATTTTTAGGCAAATTGTTATTTTTACTGCATGACAGTTATTATGATTAATCTGTGTAATGTTATAGGATCTTTCAAACAGCAAAAAACGACGGTCATATTTACCATCTATGACTTTTCGACTCATTGTGATGCTGCAGTACATAGTCTGTAACCACAGTAGGGGTCACTTTTCACCAAAGGTGATTTGCAGTCTGCTAATCATAGTGCAACTGGATTTTTGTACAAATGAATGACAGCATAATTATAAGGATAAAAAAGTGCATGTTTACGGATTTATTTATTTAATGAAGTCCATTTTACAAACCAAGCATTTTTAAGACAAGGGGAGCATGGAGAGACATGTTATGTGTTTTTATGGAGAAGAGGGGTGTAGGTTGATTTGGGCCAGAGTTTAAAAAGAAAAGCTGGTTTTAATGGTGGCTGTTAAAATACTGAAAATATGAACAAGAGAAAAATAATATTAAAATTAGACGCGGCACTGGTTCACCAGGTGCAACCAGAGTTTAAAGAGACCTAAACTAATCCTTTTTTTTATTGTTTTGCACTACCTCATTCATCTTTTTCAAAAAAGGTGTGATTACTTTCGCACATTTCCATAAACTACAATATTTTAGAAACTCAAACAGATTCAATTTACAGTAAAAATGTTAATTCATAGAACTGTTATGTCACAGAAATAAAATGTATTAAAAAATAAATATTTGCCTCTAAATTAAATCTAAATTAATCTTCCCAGCTTCTGCTGCAATTTAGAAGCATAGCTGAAGAAACACCCAAAATAAAGGTTCACAAATAACTTGTGACATAAACTTTGTGTCCTATAGTGTCCTATATATATATATATATATAGATATATATATATATCTATATATATATATATAGATAGCTGCCTCTGTGGGAGGTGTCCTGTGGACTCAGCTGGAGGGAGGGCTGCAGAAGAGTGACTCCAGCAACAGTCCAGCAGAACTGTTGTAGATTTTTTAGATTTATCTGGTTATTATTATAAAAGAAAATAACTATGTTCATTTTTAGTGGTTATTTTAAATTAATCATACAGTAAAAAAGCATCTCTGGCCAGATGTGAGTTGATACAATTTTAAGTGTTAAATTTTCTAAGTTAAGGGATTTACTTATAATTGGTCATCGCTGGAGATAAAGGAAGAACCACTTTCATGTTCTTAAATTATTACCTTCAACAAAGGAAGGACTGAAGGTCTGATGAATTACCCAGGATTCCTGTTACCTGGGTAATACAAATACCGGTGCTTTCAGTGGAAAATTATTAATCTCAGAGAACACATAAAAATATATTTAAATACATGTTTTATTTTACACAATAAACTTTTATTAGAAACATTGTTTCTTTTTATATAAATGTCGATACACAAAAATACAAATAAGGTGTGCCTAAAATGTCCAAGTATCCTTCCAAAAGTCAAAGTTTAGTAGTTTTCAATTCCTTATCTGGGCTTTTGTTTTTATCTTTGCTGCATGAAGAAGCTGTCAGGAAGACTGGCATGAAAATTAGGCCATGAATCATCCCAATCAACATGACCAGGAGAAAAATCCGGAAAAATGTCCTAAAGGTGTGGAATTCTGACATGGATAACACTGACACCCCTAATATTGTGGACAAGGCACCTTGAATGATGGGGTAACCCAGACTGGACAGAGCATCAATTGCCTTGTTGTTTGGGTGGGGCTTCTCACTTGAGACAAAGGCATAGGACACATGAGCTGAGAAGTCCACAGTGAAGCCTATGCAGACAGTGAAAATTATCATGGATATGGAGTCCAGACTGATATCCCAAAGAGCCATGAAACCATTCACTCCAACAGTCACGGAACCAATTGAACAAGTGACCATCAAGGAGCAAACTGGGTGTGGAATGAGCAGGAGAGAAACAACCAACATCACGGCCGCAATAACCAAGACGTTTTTAATGGTACTCTTCACCACAACGTCGTACTGATCAAAGTAAATGAACTCATGGTTGTAGACCAATAATGAAGCTACCTTGCATCTGCCTGCAACAGATTTAAGGACTTTCAGCATTTCAAGTTCCTCACTGGCATTAGTAGTGTTAACAATCTGTATAAAAAAACGTGATGCATGGACAGCCTCCCCCGTTAGGTTCACATCTTGCTTAAAATAAGGGTAAAGATCAAAAAAGTGTGGAAGATTTGAGACAAAAACGTTTTTATCATCAATGTTTAGGTGTTTCTCTTGACAGTATGATAAGTAAGAGTCAAGCCAGGATGTATAAAACTTCCTATCAACAAACTGGAGCTCCTTAAAATCTTCAAGACATGTCTGAAGTTGAGATCTTTTGCCCTTATCCCAGTAAGCCATCTCACCTTTCACGATGACCATGATAGATGAGCCATATTCATAAAAGTTCTCCCTGTCCTTGATATTGAATTTCGTAACATGAGAATTATCAGCAGCAAGATCATAGAGTTCAATTCCCTGCTGAATCTGGAAACATCCAAAGATACTTGTTGCTAAATACCCAAGATAGACAATAACCACAACACATTTGACCCACGGTTTCATCAAGTAAGGTCCATAGTAATCCTTGAAGAAATTACTTACTAGTGTTTTTTTCTCTGCTCCTGTTAGCTTATCATAACTGCCTCCAATGCAGCAGATGTCATACATCTGAGTCCGGTCGATTGATTTTTCTGACGGTATTTTCATGCAGGTTAGCCAGTGCCTGTTGCTAGCCTCTCGCCTGCCATTTAAAGCCACAAATGCACCGAAGAAGGTGATGGTGTAGACGTAACAGAATATGATGGATATGGCGGTGTAAAGACAGAAAGCCTGCACTGACGGGAAATCAGATATGATGCCGATGGAGAACTTGAGGACATCAGTTAAAGCAGTGATGGTGATGGACATCACTGCCTCTTTGTAAGTGTGAGCCAACCTCTTCGGTACAGGGTCCATTACATGGCTGTGCTGCCAGTCAGACACTATGATGAACATATTGTTCAGACCAATTCCTGGGAAAAAAATAGAGAAAAAAAATGTGCTTTTTTAGAATCTGCTCATTTTATGTTGCATTTCAAAGATCTTGAGTTAGATTTCTCCTTACCTAGTATTAAAAAAGGAGAGTTTGCAACAGTAATAACAAACGGCACTCCAATGTAAAGCAGCAAGCCAAAGGAGGAGATAACTGCCAGCCCAGAGGATAAAACACCAAAAGAAGCCACCCAGATTTTGTTTCTGACTTGGTCGGATCTGACAGGGAGGTTGAAAAAGTTATGTGTATGTTTATTGCAGACTACTAAAAACACGTAATGGCCATTAGCAACAAACATGGAGACATTCAAGAATAGAACATTCAAGATAACTTCTGCTTATGCCAAATATCATTCATGAAACATGCATTGGTTAAGAAATTAAAGCAACTGTGGCTCAAACTCAGGGGCTGTGCAATTACTTGAGTGTCCTAAGTGCAAATGCTTTACAGTAAATTAATTATAGGTTGATGCAGTCCTGTGTAAGTCCAGTATAGAGAATTAATTGACTGTGAACTGACAGATAATATCATGTTCAGTTAAAAGTATGCTTGTAAATCGATTAAAATATTTAAAGCAACTCTGTGCAACTTTTAGCCAATGGGCACGCTTGACTAGATTAAACAGACCACTTTGGACCAATAAATTAAAAGTCAGGAGGTTTCATGTTAAGACAAGACCACACTCACCCCTCTAGATTAAATGCTACATCAGAGAATCAAACTAAGTCTGATCAGGTAATTTTTAAACATGTTTTGTTGCCCAACAACAGTTTTTTGCTTTGTTAGTTCTCGTGTTTAACGGGAGCTCAGGTTGGTTTAAAGCAGCACTGTAGGTTACATGACTCATTAAGCCATGGATTTGATCATCTCAAGTTATATTGGCCAGTTTTTGAAAAAGGCAGCTTGTATGGGTGTTGATACACATCAAATGCTGTATATTTACAAAAAAACATAATTAAATATTTTTCAAATCAAGGAAATACTAAAATAAGTACTTTATTCACAGAGTAATCAAACGCAAATTCACCAATTTAAATTTCAAAACAGGTTAAACTTCTTTTGTGGTTTATTGACCTGAGGCAGTGGAGCATAGATAACATTGGTAAATTCCATTTAATGGCTTATGTTTAATGAAATACATTTTCTACCCAATGCATGTAATTTCAAACTACATTAATAGAGATTTAGTGTGAGGAATTTAAATTCAGTTTCTAGTGGCACAAGCTTCTGCCTAGATTGGCGGAAACTAGAACTTATATTTCTGTATTCATTTTGTTCAGAAATTATTGAATGTTTTCTCTGTAGTGTTGCTTTGAAATGGCCCAAACTGATAAATAATATCTCTCTGTATCCTGTACATTAGTTGGTGTCAAGAGCTCTGTGTGACAGTCACTAATGACTTCTTACCTCAGGCAGGAAATCACAGAGAAGCTTATAGCACAGGCATAAGTGATGAGGAATAAAGGGAATCCATCAATGGTGTGGCTGTCGATCTCCTCCTGCTTGGATTTAGAGGTGTAGTAAGAGACCTGCAAAGCAGCACAGCAGAAAAAAACACTTTAAGCTGTAGGACAGTGAGAATATTTCTGTTTTTTGAGAAGTAGAATAACTTCAGCTCTCCAGACTTTGTGAAGGTTGGCTGTTTTTGACTCATCATAGCATATTTTCCAGTTTGAGCCCAAAGAAATTAGATCAGTGAACAGCTGGGAGACCAAAGGAGAACAAGAAGGTCTGAAAAACTGGCAGGCGATGAACTAATGCAAACAAGTAATTTGCGGATTTCCTCCAAATGTTTCCATAATGTAAAAGAAAAAATACACTTTCACATAAATTATGAAGAACTTTGTTCAAAACAGCTACAGGCTCAAATCACAACCAATAGTAGATAAATGCTAAGCTACGTTGAATTACACCAACTTTGGACTGGTTACTGATGTGCTTTTGTAGTAGCTTTGATTGACTGCCATCTTGGGATCCTTTACCAATGTTTTCTCAAATTATGACTAATGACGTTTAGTGTTGTAGCCTTGGAAATGGTTTTTGTAACTGCTTTCAGACACAGAGATGCTTAATTTCCAATTATTATGATTTTTTCGTAGATCAGGTGTTACTGTTTTGAGCCTTCCTTTTTTTTGACCAGGCTTGTTCTATTTTTGCAATTTTTGAACAGGTCTGGCAGCTGTGAAGTTAAGCACAGAGATCTGGAAATCTAGCATTTTTATATTGGACTAGAGTGGGATGGACAGCTTTTTTCCTCCCTTTGATAATTATTTATTTATAAACTAAATTTTACATATATGAACAGTTTTCAGATTAATCGATTAAGCAAGAAAGTTTTTATGACTAAACCAATGCATCGGCTGGAACATATTAAGTAACCTGAATAAAGGCAGTTAAGTGTAAGGTAACATCCACTCGGTGGGTGTGTGTGTGTGTGTGTGCTAGGCTTCCTGTCAAAGAATAAAATGAATGTAATACATACATCAATGTGTTTGTTGTCTGTCTCATCTGACAGCAGCTCTTTAAATTCTCTCAGCCACAACCGGGAGGCCTCAGCTGCAGCTTCTTGGTTGTTTAAGTAGTAGAATAACTTCAAAGCTTGAGCCTTCTGGATGGTGCCGTTGGCATCTGTTTGAACTCCACCAAGTGTAGAGCCAAGGAAGACCAAACTGGACCCATGTCTATGTTCTGGGTAGGTGATGCTGCTTCTGCCGGTTTCATTGTAGCTGAGGATTTCCAGGATGATGTTTGAAACGCATTTCTCATTGGCTATGGCACAGACCTCACTGAATCCCAGCCTCCTGCTGTTCACGGTGATATTCTGGATCTTCTCATTGAGTCTGATGATGTCTTCCAAGGCAGGGCTTTCCAGAATATTTTTTGTAGTCTTTGACAAAGCGATGAGAGACGCAAAGTTCCCACTGTCATACAGTCTCTTCTCAGAAAACATTGAAGTATTGTATGGAAAGTTCTCCCTAACAAAATCCCTAGTTGCCTTTGAAGGTCCTTTTTTGGGGGTAAACTGTCGCTCAAGATCATTATCCTCTCTATCTTTGAGAAAAATAAAGCCCCCGCTCAGTGATGCTGTGATCAAAATTGGAATAACAAAAAAATAAAATGGATAGGAGCCAACTGTTGATCCAAGTTTTTCAAAGAGGTTTGATAGAGGCCGAGAGAGGCAGTCTGTGCGTCTGCAGCCCATCCTTATTCTTACTGGACTCCAACAAGAAGGAACATCCTCCCTTTTATAGTCTGACAGCTGATTCAAAAAGAGCAAACAGTTCATTTAACTATCTTTCCAGGAAGTGAAAAAACAGGGAGACTATTGCAGAGAATTATGCTTCCAATCGTAAAAATGATAGTCAGGCACCATAAAAAGATTAAACAGCACCAAGACAAAACCCAACACACTATTACGACATGTTGTAATTTACCTACATCCATTTATTATTTTACAATGTAAACATGAAAAGGAGTGGTATCACTGAGCTGATGTTTTTAATGTTGAGCTGATGGGGGGGGGGATTAAATTACCATGTAGTTGTTGCTCTTTTGACTTGTGAAATTTGCGGTTGAAGACGATGAGTAATCTACAACAGGTCATAAAAAAATCTTAAAGGTTCCTGAGCAATGCATTTATTCTGTATGAGTTTAAAAGTTAACCACTTTAAAGGTTGTATTTACGCATTTAACAGAAATTTATATTTTATAGTTTCCAACTATAGGAAATCTGGGAAATTTAGCACTTTTAAATTTCTTAAAGCCAGGATGTAATTCTTGGTTGAAAATAAATGCATTTATGACACATTTTTATATCAGGTTTAAATGCTTTACATGCATTTGTTTGAATTATTACTTCATATTTGTTTCATGTATGGCCCCTAAGTCATATTAGTTCCCCCTTCTTTTAAATAAATCAGATGAACATGTAAAACATTTGTTTTTAAATACCAAAAGAAAACAACCAAATCCAGACACAACCTTAAGCTTTTTTTCTGTAAGGTATGCTTCTATATTATATGCATGTTAGGAATGATTGTATATTTAGTGAATAGCATGCAGAAGATTATGGTTTCAGTAAAGTTCTACTTCTAAAAACTGAGAAAAAGCAATGATTGAAAGTCATCTGCAAACATTATCACTTCACATTTTTTATTGAAAAGCAAAACTATATGTAATGAGTGCAACAAGAGGGGCTATCACATGAATATTGACCTGGGTAGACCTTGGGATTCTCCATTAGGAGCTGCAGAGTGTTACTGGGTAGATGGAAGTCATGGCTTTTAAGCAGGAAATGTTATCTTCAACAGCCTTAAAAAAGTGTAGAAAAAGGAAACACAAAAAGCTCTAGAACATCACAAGATAAGGAAAATAAAATTACAGTTATTAATCATCACAGAAGCTAATTTGACTGTTTTAATAAAAGCTCATACCTAGAGGTGTATTTACCATTTGCTCAAATATTTCCCAAATTATTTGTAAATTCAAATTAAATTCACAATGGAGGAAACATTACCAGTGCCCTGAAAATGAAAATATTTGCAAGAGCAGTGTCTTTATGTTGCTCATTCTAAGCCTAAACTTATGCTTTTCCTTAACCAGGTGAATCCCTTTCAAAGGTTTTATTTTTTTAAAAAAGAAACTGAAACTAAAATCAAAAAAAGATCAAAGAAACTAAGTAGGAATAAAAAAAGTTTAAGAAACAAATTTTGTTATCTTGAAATAAGTTGTTTATGCTTAGTTTATGCTTATGCTTTACACCACCCTCCAAATTCCGATATCTGTTAATGTCCTTGGGAGACATATATTCCCACAAATATTGGTTTTAACGTCTCCGCTCAGATAACTGGGTCAAACCTTAGAAGCGTTCTTATCAGGTGCTCAGACCTTGTTTTATTGGCATGAACTAATCATGATCAAGCATTTAATCTAATGTGACCTTTACCCCCATTTTCAACATCATACATCAACGAATAAATCTAGACACCTTCTTGACAGGAAAGCAATGTCTTTTTTTTATTTTTTGCTTGTTCTTTTGAGGACTTAGTAACCTAAGTTATAGTAGTTTTGGTCACTTAAATATAATTCAAAGACGCGTGTTTGTTCTGTCGTTGAACAGATTCTGGTTGTGTTAACCACTGAAATGCTTAACAGTGAGTTGATCATCTGTCAGATTAAAGCAATATAAACATAATGTAAAACTGGGGCATGTGACACAGTAGAGAATCAGTGACTGGAAGATGTTGTAAATCCAAGACTTCTTGTCCTATTTGTATCCACCTCATTTTTATCATTTTAACATCTAGCTTCAAATCAGATTTGGACGTGGATTTCTCACATATAAAGTCCTAAATGGCCAAGGTCCGTCTCATATCAGAGATCTGATTGTTCCTTATGTTCCTAACAGAGCTTTTTGCTCTAAATCTGTAGGTTTACTAGTCGTTCCTATGATTTGTAAAAGTATAATGGGAGGCAGATCTTTTAGTTATCAGGCTCCTCTCCTGTGGAACCAACTAACAGTTTAAGATGGTGAGGCAGACACCTTATCTACCTCTAAGGCTGGGCTTCAAACTTTCCTTTTTGATAAAGCTTATAGTTAGAGTGAGTCAGGTTGTAGTGAAATATCTCTATAGGTATGCTGTTAGAGGCTTAGACTGCTGGAGGACATTGATTTAACAATGGGCTTAGCTTTTACTGTGGCTAACTGTATGTGCTTTCTTTGATTCCTCTGACATGTCTGGCACCCCCCTAAACAGTGAAGCTACTTTACCCTTATCTTTTCTAACATAGAAAGTATTTATGCAAAGTGCTTCTATGTTCCTTTTTTATTTCTGCTTCTCTTTCCTTGGACCCCCAGCTTTGGTAGAAGGCTGCTCACACCCTGGTTCTTTTGGAAGTTTTTCCTTTCAAACCGTGTCATATTTTTATCCAAGCCATTTCAGTCAGTTGTCACTTTTAGCCATGTCATGCCCTCCAGTGACATCTATTTGACACAGATCTATGCCATGGTCATTGAGTTATTATTCTAAATTCAGATTGAGTCTAATACTTTCAACAAGGCAAAAAAACTAATAGTTGGCTAGAAAGATGATAAACAGATTGGGTTAATTAATTTTCTTTGAACATCCTTTATTCGGCTCATCTTCAGGTGGATCGTTGTATTCAATCAGTGTCTTTGGGTTTATAAAAAAAAGTTATGATAAATGGTAACACATCAATATTGCTTGTCCTTTATTTGCATCAAATTGTTAATTAAGTCTATTCCAACACTAACAGTAATAATGTAGGTAGTGAATTTTCCTATTGACACATCAATTACCTCCTCTTGTATGGTTCCGTCTTCCTCCTATTTTGGAGATGCACGTTAGAAGTGGATTAGCATCTTGGCTAATTGGTTCTGAAACTTTTAGTGCACATGATGTTGAGATTTCCTGGATGAGCCTCTATGTCTTTCAGACATAGGCTTCCCTTATAGGCTTCCTCGTTTGCAAGATGCTCCTCTTTTAAAACATGAAGATATTAAGTCAAACCAAAACTGAACTACATCTTCAGTTCAGTTCATCTTCAGTTACTTCCACTGCTGGTCAGCTATAGGAAAATCACTAAGAATAAAAGTTTAATGACTGGACATCACATTTTTTTATCAACCTGCATTTAGTCAGTGCTTACATTATAAATGCACAATTCACTTACATTAACAATAAAAAAATGATTAACATGGTTTTTTTCTGTAATTATAATAACCAGCTAAGTCTCAGATATCTATAGCACAATCAGAAAAAGTTGCAAACGTATCGTCTCAGGTTTGAACTAAGAAAGTGGAGCAGTTTGGAAATTGTTACACTGGATCTCTATAATAAAAGACATTAAAATAGATCTGTTGAAAGCTCCAAAATACATTACAGACTTGTCAGTATATAAACGGCACAGATCTATCATCTCTTCCAGCTTAACTCTACTTACTCTGCATATTCAAATCCAGAACCAAAAATGGACAGATAACTGTAGATTTCACTAGTCGGGAATAACCTCCAAGATAATTGTAAAAGTGCTGAAATCCTAAGTTGCTTTAAATCAAGATTAAAAAGTTGTTTAGAGTGAGCTTTGACTGTGCTCTCTAAACACAGTTACTTAATTTTTCACTCCAATTTTTCTTTCAGTTTCTTACTAATAGTTTTCTCATAAGGAAAAATATTTAATATAATCATCTTATTGTAATTATTCCTTTTTATTCTTTTTCATTATCTATGCTCATTAATTATTCTGTTACCTTTATGCCACTGCAAAGTAGTTTTATTTTTCTTTTTTCATTGTACAGCACTTTGAATTCTCTTGCTACTGAAATGTGCTATATAGATAAACTTGCCTTGTCTTGGTGATTTATTATACCCCCTTCTGATTTATTAAGACCAACTATGATAAGCTTGAACTCACATCAAGTTGAAGGCCCTTTGCAAGGTATAAACCTGGCGGAAGAAAAAAATTCATGTTGGGAAGTTGAAATTTGTCCCACAAACCGACTGTTGTTAATTCTGTATCACACTTGAATACACAAGGATGACAAAGTAACAACATAACATGTGCAACAAATCCACATATACGTGCTTTGATTGTATTAGATATAATTTTATGACAGTCTAATTTAGTAAGTAGGAGCTTGTTTATGGTCGGCAATCAGCCATTTGCCTAATCACTTAAACAATACAGTTGTTCTTGAGGGCCTGCAGTTTTGCACTAGTGCCCTTCGAGGTAGAGCAACAGGAAAAACTTTGAAAAATAAGCATGCCCCCCAAAAAACTGTTGTTTTTTTAACATAGGTAGTTAAATGCTAATGTACATTATAAATACACCTCATGCTGCTCTTTGTTACTTTCATATTTTTATCTTTTATAGCCACAGTGT
>JAUZNJ010092278.1:24873-49326 GCA_034780135.1 Jordanella pulchra | reverse complement strand
AGAGAGAGAGAGACAGAGAGAGAGAGAGAGAGAGAGAGACAGAGAGAGAGAGACAGAGAGAGAGAGACAGAGAGAGAAAGACAGAGAGAGAGAGACAGAGAGAGAGAGACAGAGAGAGAGAGACAGAGAGAGAGAGAGAGAGAGAGGGATTTATTGTTTCTTTCATATTTTTCTTCAATCACAAACACAAGATTATCTTTAACTTTGTAAAAAAAAAAAAAGCTACTCAAAAAAACAATATAGTAAATGGAATTTGGTTTTAAAAAGTTGTAAAATCTTTTGAGGAAAAAAATAAGAAAGTCTGTATGCTAAGCATGTTGTGGGAACAACTGTGAGCCATGAGGTCTGATTTAGACCAAACACCAAAATAACAAATAAAGGACACTTTAAAAAAATTAAAAAAAAGAAAATGTGCAGCAATTAAAAATGATGCGTTTAATTGAAATGTACAATTTAATACAGAGAATTTTGTAAATTACAAAGTGTGCATGTAATTATTATGCATAATAATGGCAACAGAATATTTATACAAGAATTTTTTTAAAAACTGCATTTAACAGAAGAAATGTAAACAAGTTAGTGAGTCTCACAGGAGCAGCAGTGATTATATATGTTCTATATATAATATATTGCATCTATATTATATTCTTAGTGCCAATATGCTGCAGCAATCTTTGCTTGAAGGAACTTTTTAAACTCTGCACCAGATTTGTGACCAAAATCTGTCCTGGATCATCTGACCACACCTGGATGCAGGTGATAAACCACTCAGGACACATCGAACTTTGCTCAAACTGCTTTCCTAGGTTGTTTATGAGACTTTAATGCGAATAATCCTGGGACACAGTTACAAAGAAACAATATACTAACTTTTTTTAATGACTTATTATTACCTTATTGTTTTTACTTTTTGGTTTACCTAAAGTAAGGTTTTGCCAAACTCAAGTTTACTACCCAAGTATTTGAAAACCAAAGTATAAAATAGATGAATAATGTTCCACTTCCAGTATGACAAATATTAATGAATAAACGCCTTAGCATTCAGGAGGTTAAATAGAACCAAAAAACCACCTGTGGGTGGAGACAACTAACGACTGGATATGCAGGACGCACACACCTGAAGACGTCCAGTAGACTGAAAATCCAAACTAAATAACATAAATTAGTAGAATTGTGAGTTGAGATGAAATGTTTGTGGATGATTGCAGTTGTGTTGTAATCACAGCTCCCCTCCCCGGTCAGCCTGAACTAATGCTGCTTTAAACAGGAGCACAGTTATCAGCTAAACCTCAGCATCTCTGCACCAAAGATCAACTTTAGCGTTTGTCTCTCTTATATCTGAAAGTGTTACCAAACATCAGAACATTTTCATTTCTTCTTTTTTCTCCTGTCCCTGTTGTGATCATCGATCAGTCAGATCATCATTACTGTTCCACCAACTAACTTCCCAAACAGTGGAGAATCCATCAGAAACGACATGCAGATTTGTTCATGTTGGTTCCTAAAATACTGCATGTGTGGAGTCTGAATTATGAATGAATCTGGAGGAAATCTTCCATTTTTCCGTTTCACTTCATCATAATGTATCCAGCTGCAGACTCACAGGAAATGCATCATCATTCATTTGCATCTTGAGCTGTGGACTCTGCTCCTCATCTAAAGATTCAAGCTGCAGATGATAATCAGAATATTCTCATCTTCATTCTGAGCTTTTTCAGCTTCAGCTATAAACTCCCTGAAGCTGCAGAGGTCTGGATTAAATCTCATACCTGTACTAATGCCAGGCATGTGATTTAGGACGGCACAGTGCAGCTGTTGTCAGCACAGCCTAACGGTCCTGGGTTAAAATCCCAGCCTGGGTCTCTCTGCACGGAGCATAATAGATTCTCCGGCTTCCTCTCTCTGTCCAAAAAGATTCCCATTACAGGGTAGAATTGGTCTCTCTAAATTTCCCCTAGGTGTGAGTGTGTACATGTGTGACTGTGTGACATGGCCTAACATCATCCATCTATTCGAATGGATGATTGATGAAACAGATTCTGTTAGAAAAATAAACTCTAAGAGACAAAGCAAAGCCTTGGCTGCATTCAGGATCATGTCTTTACAAAACCAAGATGTCATTTAGCACAAAGACAACAGATAAAAACACTCTCTGATTACCTGTAAAAGTCATGACTGACAAAGAGGGGGGTACAGCTGCCAGACTGGTCTCTCATAATTTGAAATGTTATGGTTCAACAATTACTCAGCATCCGAGTACTTTTTACCCAACGCTTTCTTTAATCTTACCCCAGTAATCCATTGGATGATTACTTTCTAAATTTACTTAAGTAAAAAATGCTAAATCTTCCTTTAGATCAATTTTAGGGTTATAACTAAAAATAGCTATTTGGCCTCTTCTTCCAAAAGGACATTGCTCATTTAGATGAAACTTTCTAAACAGGCCAAACTTCTTTGACATTTTCTTTTCAGAGAGAAGAGACCTTTTTCTTGAACCTTTCCAAACAGGTTATACTTGTTTAGTTTTTCGTTAACCCTCCTTGAATGAACTTTAACATTTAACATTGTACCTGAACCCTGTAGACTCTTATGGGTGTTTATAATTTCTCGGAGCGTTGCTCGCCCTGACCTTTGCCTGAATTTGCTGGGGGATCCACTCCTGGAAGATTAGCAGCTGTCTAAAGTGTTTTTCTTTCTGCAGAATGATGGATTTCAAATAGTTTCGACCTTATATCATTCCCCAGACCTGTAGGCAGCGCAGGATGTTTCTCTTAAAGTCACTGATTAGCTGATCAGCAGCATCTGGCTGCTACCTTCATTCCTTAACATCAGAGAAGCAGAGGGAGTACTCCGTTCTTCCAAACAGATTTAGTATAGTTTCTTTGTTTTTATTTGGCCATGTGAAATTTGTGTGTTTTGTACACTTGGTTTTACTTTTAAATCATAAAACAGATACAGATAATACAGTCTTTGAATGTCCTCATATATAAAATCCTAATCTTCTGCTTCAAATCATGCATCGTTTTGAGAGTAAATAAAAGAAAGGAAAAACTTCTCCAAAGCAAGTTACAGAATAAAGAAAATGCAGGGAAAGAAATGCTGAAGTTTTTTGAGCCAATAATTGCTTCAGTTTGGGGCTGAAATCAAGCCTTTGGACTAAAAACAGTTTGTGGGTTCAGGTTCTCAGATGATGACAGGCTAACTGAAAGCTTCTGTCATATCTCACAGTAAAATCCTCAGCAGTTAAACCTGATATCACAAGTTCACACTCAGGGGTTGCTTTCTTTCCCCTCCCTGATTTGCTCTATAAGTTCAGATGACAGAAAACGCAGCTGAAAGGAGCTTCATCTCTGCTGACTGGAGAAGAAACATGGTGTGTGTGTGTGCTCCTGTTTTGGCACCAGAGGGAGGACCGTTTTCCCTATTTCACCATTCAATTACAGACCCTGTGTACCAAAGAGAGGGCATTTTGCTAGTCCTCACTTCCTATTTTGCTAACATTTAGGTTTAGGACTAAGGTGTGGATTGGGTTGAGGTTAAGTTTAGGACAGAAGGCATAAAGCGCTGAATGTGGGTGAAAATCAGTGGAAGTCAATGGGAATAAACATACTGTGTGTGTGCGTGTGTGGAAAGGGATTACCTACCTTCAGACGAGCAGCAGGCACACAGGAAGCAGCGAAGACACCGGAAAAACAAGCAGAGAGGAAGAAGCAGCAGCATTAATTCAAATGTTTCAGTAAATAAGATCATCACAAACTGAAGAAAGACTCAACTAGCAACAGGTTCTAATCCCTGCAGCCTGCAGGGGGCACTGCAGAGAGCGTGGCTTAGATTATGAAGCTGCAGGAGAATCAGTGGCATCAGTGAGAAGCTGTAATAAACCACAGTGATGAAGACAATTTGATCTGAACCAGATGTAAACAGCTGGCTTCTTCGACCCTCCTCCTGCCCTCGGATTGGACGCTTTAACTGTTCCCCTGTTCTAATTGGATGCTCTAACCCCACCAACCCAGGCCTCAGGAACAGATGTCAACACATCGACAGGCAGAGACGCGGCTTTAATGATGATTTATTGACTCGGTGTTGCACTTCGATGACTTTTATTCCGCAAACAGAAGACAAAGCTGCAGGAAAACTTCTGTCACAAAAACTTTGCAGCTTTGACTTTCCAGCAGCAGATCAGACACAAAGTGACAAATGAAATCTTTGCATGAAAAATAAAACAAAGGGCAGCTCAGAAAAATGTCAGGTTTGATGCTCCGGTAGAGTTTGTGTTGATGAGGTGCAAGAAGGATATTAAAAAACATGAGGTCAAACCTGACAAAGGTCTATCAATCTGACTGTATGACTGTCAATAGAAATTAATCTTGATAGACTTTTCTTGTCACATATCTGTGGTTCTGGTGGATTTAATTCGTGACTTCGGTCCTGACTCAGACCTATAAAGAGGATGATCCTTGTATAGTTTTGCACATTATTCGCGCAACGTGGAACCACAAGTAACGATTGTCCATTTGTGTGCCACAGTAGCCAGGCTAAGTACTATTAGCAAAAAGAGCAAATGAAGCGTGTCGATTTGAATCACACAATAAAAGGACCATTTTCCCTTTGAAGAGATTGTATTTGGTGATGTCAAAGAAAAAACAGCCAGAGGCAAAAAAATTGCTATTTTCACATGTTTTTTTCTTATATCCAAAAGTTTAACTGAAACTCGAAGGCTTGGTTTTCATACGAAAAGCACTTTTTTCTTGCAATTATTGTTCCTACTTATGCGTTATCAGAAAATACTCCTGCTCCAGTATTTGTTTTGTTTTCCCGTGTGTTTCTGTTGAGGCACACAGTCATTGATGTCAAGCCTGATCCTGGAGGTTCTATTCTATTCTTTATAATAATATTTTAGACCATAGTGTTTAACTCGGAGTTCAGTGGAACTGTAATTGTATACAATCTGGACCTGCATAATTAAATATTTACTGGCCCTGTATGCGTTTTAAAGAGCCTCGGGATGTTGTTTGTTGTGAATAAGTGCCCTATAAATAAAACTATTTCCCATTAGAACCAAGATTTCATTATGTAACCTGAATTAATATATTTTTTCTCTTCCATCTTTAATTTCTTCTTTGGGAAACCAGCAAAGCACCAGTTCCCTCCTCTACCTCCCTGTCAGCCTCGTTTCTCTCGTTGGTTCACCTTGAAGCAGCTGATCCTCCGAGCCTCCCAGTCCAACCATAACTCATCAGATGAAGACTGATGAGACGGATCATTTCCTGTTCAGGGGGGGTCAAAGGTTTCCTCCCGAGGTAAAAACTCATCCTTCAGCCATAAATTCAGAGCCTGTTTAACCCATAATGCACTGCTTCCTGTAGCCGTCTCAAAGCCAGTAACCTCACGGTGGTCCAGGACCAGATCGACACAAGACTCCATGTTCTCATGCAGTCATTACAAGTCATGTGACATTAAATAAATCAAAGTGTTTGATGTTTTTCAGCAGAATTATTATCAACACTTTCTGTTACGGGGTCGGCAGCTGCAGGGACTCCTGCGTCGGTCTAGTTGTCCAATCTTCTGGTTTTGAAAATCCACAAGGTCTGCTGTTGCTGTAAGATTCAAAGCAGAGATGAACTCTGACCTCTGGAGCTCAGACTCCAACACAAACAACACATTCAGGAACTGCAGAAGAAGAGATCTCTGGCATGAAACCGGAGGAACAGAAACCAGACCACCACAGGGATTATAAGAGTCTGAGGTTTTGTCCAAATCGCTCCTGGTTCTGACCCAGATGACGTGAGATCAGAAAACCTGAACAGTTAAAACTGGACGTATCAAGCATTTATTCATCAAGTTTATTAAACCGTTTTAAAAAAGTGGCTTTAAATTAAAGCATCAAAGGAAAAACTGACAATGTTTGTCTTTGTGTTGTAAGTTTTTATATAATCATAGGAATTTTTTATAAGTAGTTAAAAAAAAAGAAATTTATACCATTAATGTTGTATTTTTTTCCAGTTTGGTCCTGAATGAGACAAAGCTAAATCAACGATCTACTGTATTTAAATTTACAGATAAAATTAGTTCACATTTTGTCTAAAACATGAAAACAAGAAAAATTAAATAGAAACATCTTTATATGATTTTGTGAATGGATATGCAAATGGTATTTTTATAAGAGTATTTCTTTAGCATTTAACCACAGAATGCCACATATTTTTAGTCTGTTGGTGATGCTTGTGTGATAAAGGTAAACATTTGATTAAAAGGCTTTTTTTTCTCCACTCAGTCTATGCAATCAGTATGATATCGCTAATAACTTAGGTTTATGGAGATGATAGTCAATATAATTTTTTTTTTTTTATTCCTGCATTATTTGGTGAGGCAGTTATTTCCCCTTTTATATATATATATATATATATATATCAAGAGAGAGAAAAAGATTTTAAATGTTCAGTTTATCAGAATCTTTTCTCTTTTTTTAACCAGAAAACAAATGTGCTCCACCAGTGGTCGTTCTGTTGTTCATTTTTAGTCATTTTTTTCCTGAGACGCAGCAGTCTGGATAAATTCCTAATTTAGCAAACTGTTTTTGATGGAAGAAGATTAAAGCCTTTTTCTTATCACATAGAAAACATTTGATGTGTTGTACAGACTCGGTGACATGATGTTCTTTGCTGTGAATTCTTACGATTGTTGTTGATGGATCTATTTCCTCTGTGTGTTTGGTGGATGGATGAACTTGGGTCTCAATCCAACATATATTGAGGTTGCATGATTTTTTTTATTACTTCTTAGACTGTAGGTGTGGTTTATTTTACATCAGGTACTATTATTTTTGGCTTAAAAATATCAACACACCAATGCCGCACTTGAATGGTCTTATGTTCTTCCCATTTTAAAGAGAGGCTTAAACAATGGGCCTCCATGCACCATGAGATCCGGACTGCCAGACCTCCAGGTTAACAAACTAAATTAATTATACATTTTAAATATTTTTGCAACATTTAGTTACAGGAATCATTTAGGCTCCAATCATATGAACAATTATTATTTAACGTAAGTGTTTTTTTAAGAACTGAAACTCAAACTGAAAGCTGGATTTTTCAAACGTCTGAATAGAGTATGGAGCTATTTTTTGGTCAATATGTGCAGAAGTTGTAGGTTCAAATTTATACGCTGCAGAAAGTTCACGGACCAAAATGTTGTACAAGATCACAGCTAATTTAAAGCTTCAAGCATTAAAAGTTGTTCAATATATTATTCTGAAAAATAGAGTTGATGTTTGTAGAGGATTCATGCAAAGGGTAAATATTAACAAAAAATATGAAAATTGTTAAAAACTTCCAACATCGGCTCACAGCAGCATTCTGGAAAAGTGCGTTTGAGTTCGGACTCGTTGTTCCCTTCCAGCTCTCTAATGTCTGCAAGTTCATCAGCGACCCGCTGCGGCCTGTTTGTCGGAAACCGGCCCGTATATATGTGCCGTCTTACCGCAGCGGGCCCTCCCAGCAGCCAATCAGAGAGCAGGGAGGGGGTGGCATGGGAGCGAATTAATCAAGAGGACTGGCGCATTGGGAGGTGGACGAGGACACGTAGAGGACTGACAAAAAATGTCATTTTTTAGATTTAAAATCAGCTTCTGTTTGTGATGCATCCTAATCAGGCTGTTGGTGATGATCCAGTTCTACGTTTGATTGTCCAACAGCGGTGAGGCTGATCTGCAGTGAGACAGTGAAGAGGTCAGAGCTTTGACAGGCGCAGCAGGAGTCCAGCTGGTTGAACCGCCACAAAGGTTTGTAACATCACTGGTTGCTGTAATTAATTAACTGTGTGTGTTTTCTAAGCAAACGCTGATCGCTCTGCCCCGCTGGTCACCTCATGCTGGGATCACACAGTCAAACAGCGGTGGAGGTGATTAATATGGGACTGATTAAGATGACCTGATGGGAGGGGAAGGGCTCCCAGAGGGCAAAGGACAGAAAATGTTGGCCTGGTTTAAGAGCCTCGTTGTAGACGTGACATTGCTTACAATGATTTGTGCTTCATATTAGGTGGATTTAACCATGAACTCTAAATCAACACATTTATATTTATATATTGATCTGAAACAGATAAACAGAAAGGAAAAAATATTGAATCTGGAAGCAGGTTTTCACCTTCATCTTAACATGTTTTTAAAGTCTACTCGGTTTCTGAATCCAAACAGCTGAATGCATAAACCCAGACTGGTTGGTGTTTTCAGCCTTTAAGACCTGAACACTATCATGGTGCATCCAAATAAATGTGGAAATGCTGTTTTTTCCAGGAAAGCATTTCAGCAAACATTGTCATTTAAATCCACACTTCCCCTCCGCTTTTACAAAGTAAAATTTAGAAAACTTTAGCTGCAAACAAATTCTGATCTGATAGAAATGCATTAAAAAAAACATATTTTATATAAAATCTGTTTTATTTTCAGATTTAAGAAGAAATCATTTATTTTTTACAGTTTAAAGGAAATTCTTTTGCACATTAAGGCCTGCTATGTGAGCCATTTTCATAAATATAAAAAAATGGAGAAAGATAGGAATTATTGAACTATTTAATGTCTTTTATCATTGGAGCTGTTCTGTTCTAGATACTCTATTCAGAAAAAAAAACACACAAAAACTGCTAAAATCAATCCGTCGACATAACTTTTCATTAAAAACATTAGGAGCCACAATGAAGGGCCAACAGCCACATGTGGCTCTGAAGCTGCAGAATATTCTATTCCTATTCAACGCTACCTTCTGATTTCTGCATCATTTGCTCCCAAATTTATATTAGATGAAACTTGTTTAGTTTTTTACAAATACTCAACTTAAAGAAGCAAAATATATCTGTTAAAATCTTTCCCTCGATGTTTATGAATTTTTCTATAAATCGGTATCCAATAAGTAACACGTTTTATTCTTCTTGCTTTTTCAAACTAGTGGTGATGTAGGGCAAGACTGTGCAACTGTAGCAGGGAAGAAAAGTGAGGATTTAGTTGTCTTACAGGAAATTTGATTTATCCGTCTCCTTTTTGAACCGTTTAGTTCAGGACAAATCTAAAGAAAACTGTTACAGTAAGAGAGAGAAATAAAGTTGTGCTAAGAAATGTCAGAAGTGCTTAAACTTAAAACAATTAAGTCACCTTGTTAAATCCTGCCGTCATAATCAGTGTTGGAAATGTTACTTTTAAAAAGTAACTAGTTATAGTTACTTCTGTCAAAAGTAACTGAGTTAGTAATTCAGTTACAATCAAAATAACTAGTTACTTGGGAAAGTAATTTTGCAGCAACTTTGTGTGATACAAAATTACAAGTTTTGATTAATTTTCTTTTTTAGGAAAATGTAATACAACTGGAGGTTCAATTTTAATTTAAAATATGTTCACTGTTGATTAATGAATACAGAAGTTATTCAATAAAAATTATGTGAAAACATTGAAAACTAATCTACACCATTTTGGTGGAATAATTACGTCAAGAAACCCAGTTGTAATATACTTATAATGTAAAAACAAAAAGGTCAACTATATTTAAATTATTCTTTTTAAGTAATTTAATAAAAAAGATATTTACTTGTTAAACAATCAAACAGGAGTGACACTATTTCAGAAAAATAAATCAAGCAGGATTGTAAAGTTTAACAATATGCCTTGGATTTCTCCACTTACCCCAGGAAAACAGTGAGAAAGGAAAGAGCAATTTCTGTGGATAAACTACTGTATGTCGGTCAGCTGTCAGAGTTGAGGCACCGTGAGGCGATGTGAGGATTTTCACTGCTTCTAACCATCCTGGTTAAAGTGTGAACCTTTAGCCTTTGACTTAGAAAGCGCTTCCAGTTTAGGAACGCTGTCGCTGAATCCACCGCCTCCCTGTCACAATACTCACACTTCTGCCTTTATGTATTTCAACAGAGTATTCCCACTGATGCACAATGTGTCCCAATCCTCCAGAGTGGTCTTTCACCCCCCCCACACTTCAGCTAAGCAAGCCTCTTTTTTAGAAAAAAATGCTGAAATAATGCTGCTTCAAATTTCTTCAAATTAAGTATTTCTCTGAACAGATTCATACATTCTCAAAATATTTACCCAGAATTCTTCCCCACATACGTCTGTGTCATCAAACAACTGAGTGATAATTTGAAAAGTCTATTTTCACCAAGGTAATACTTTTTGTCAGAGATTTATTAAATATTATTGGTGATCTTCTGATAATTTCATCAAGCTAAATAAACATAACCTTTGATATGATAAAACTGCAATATATTTAAATATGCCAAGCCATAACTCAGCCTTTGGTTCACTTTACAGCACTGTTACATTTACATATATAATCATTTTACACATACTAGATAATAAATGTATAATTTCCTAATAAGTTGCTCAGAAGTATTTTATTCAATAATTATTCATTAATGAGGATCTCATTTAGTAATCCTCAGTTCTACCCACTTTAAGGCCTATTTCTCCAAAGGTTAGAGAAAATCAATTTAAAATACTAAACCAAATATAAACTGCTGTCCAGTTCTAAAGAAGAGACTCACATTTGAAGTGAGCATATAAACTTTGTAAAACTATAGGAGAAACAACTGAACACACACTTCCTGTGTCCATCTTCCAATAAATTTACATGATTGATTATCACCCGAAATCGATATGATTCCATTAATTAAAGTGACACATAAACTCTGCTATATCAGGCTTCCTTCATTTGGTCCTTTTAATGGGAAAATACGGAAAACATTGTACAGTGAACAATCTAAAAACTTATTTTAAGTATTTTAATTCTCTTTCTTCTGGCCTTTTGCTGCAGCTACATTTAATCCTCCCACATCTGTTCTCATATATTCTAATATGTATTTTTGTACCCTTTCCTCATAGAAGATATGTCTTGTACACAGTTTAATTTCTCTTTTGATTTTTACTTTTGTTCACTTGTAAATAAAGCTGAAAATAAAACAAGCTCTTTATTGCAGCCACAAGAGCTCTGTCAAAGAAATAAAAATAAAAAATGTTTACAGCAGCAATGTTTCATATTTTCCACTGTATATAATAAAAGTCTACTTCTTGCTGCAGTTAAAAAAATATATATATGTTTAGGCACTGTCCCTATTGCGCAATGTTTCTTTGAACCTGTGCACTTGAGTCCTTATGTGCATTTGGACCAAGTGGACACTTCATAGAGAGACGTAGGATGTAGTATGAGTACCGAGGCAGGGCTCTAGTTTAAGCAGCGATGAAAGCATGCTAAACATCCGCCCACATTACGCTCCGCAGCTAATTGGTGTCATGTATGCTACATCTCTGCAGCAGTTCGGTGTTGTTTTTTTACTGCTAATGAAAGAAAGCAAAATGAAGCAAGAAGAAGGTTGTGTAGGAGTGGGGCTGCGTCTCAGTCTCATTGCATCCAGACTAGCCCCTGTGGAGGCTAAACGATATCAATTTAAGCAGTAAAAAGGCCAACTAGTTAAAGGATTTCAATTAGGCACGTGTGGTGCTGGATGTACTGTTACATGAGTGAATCAGGCTTAGATAACTACTGTCCTGCAACCCAGAGATTCATACTCCAACCATGAAAACAAGAAGGAAAGACGAAAAAATCTCAACACAAATTAATACAAGAACAACTGAAAATACATCCTATGTGCCACTGCCTATTGGATGTTAGACAATGGGCCCACCATTAGACTGTCAAAAGTCTGTTTCATGACGGGATGGAAAATCTGGTCATTTCTGACCACAAGTTACTACAGCGACAATCCCAGAGGTTATGGAACATTTATCAGTTATTTATCGGCCTGATACAAATTAATTGAAGCAGAAAACGAAGATTATTTTTCAATGAACACATTCAAAGTTGTCCCACCATTTTTTCCACTGTTTGTTAAATGTTGAACTATTTATTGATTCTGTTTTGGGTTTTTCTTTTTGCCAGATGACATTACTTGCTCTTCAGGTAAACATTTTAAATCTACATAACTCTCACAATCCTGCCTTTAAAAAACTTCTCTGACCTCCACCTGAACCACAAAAATCTCTAGATGAAAACTACAAAAACAGGCCGAGGACTACACAGGCTGACAGGATGAAGGTGTGCTCCCCTCATGCAGTGGGGAGGCTGCCGCCAATGTTTGGGGACAGTTTTTTAAAAGGAAAACTTAAGATGGGCTCCACAGGTGCTGCTTCCTTCAGAAACACACGTCGTCACTAGAGGACGGAGAGACGGGGGGCCTGTTTATGTATTCATTGAAGACTGAAGTGATTTTCTTTGACATGACAGCATGACTCCGCCCACGTCTTCCTGAGGTGAGGCATGATGGGAGCTGCGTGTCTGAGCCGATGCGAGGATGAGAATGGCTGCTGCAGCATGCAGGGATTTTAGGCTGAAGGCTCTGATCAGGAGATGCATGCAGCCTTGTTTCAGCTGCTGCCCTGTCTGAAAGGCCTGGCTAAAGTAAAACCATCTTCACACTTAAAAAACATGTTTAATAAGCCATAAACATGTACCTTTGTTGGTATATATTTTGATTGGACAGTGTTTATCATATGCATACATCTCTGAAAATGTTTAGAAACCTTTTTTGTTCATTTTTTTTCTTTGTGTATCGAGTCCCAATTTTAACTAAGTACGTCTTCTCTAAATGCAGTGATTGACTCCTTAGTTTTTATATTTTGGGTCATCCTTAGCAGCTTTCCTGTAACAGCTGTCATAAACAACAAAAGCAAATTTAATGTTCACTGATTTCACTAATAATCTGCTGTTATCTGTAAGGTTTTACATGTGAGTTATGATCCTACTGAGTAAAGGCTGCATTTAGCAACTCGTCAGTAAGTTTATGCTTCTCTAAGTTTAACAAATCAGTATTAAAGTCTCCAGACAAGAGACGCGTTCTGAATTACATTGAATGTTTCTTTAAATCACTCCCTAAAAATGTCTAAATCAGAACCTGGTGCTTTGTAGAAAAATCTAAGCAGAACATTTTTTATCTTATCCATTCAACTCATTCAGCTTTGTCCTTTTTTTAACTACTTTTTATCTCAGGATATGAGTCCACATCCACAGACTCTTCTTCCTTGTTTAACCAGAGCGAATCTGTGCTTGCTATTGAAGAACCTCATGATGACGGCATGTTTATTCTAATTTTATCTTGGGGTGGCACAGTTTAAAGTGCTCACAGTTCAATTCAGTCCCCCGGTGCTGGAGAAAATGATCCACCTTTTGCCATGTCGACTGTCAGTGCAACTCTCCCGGTTCTCCTTCATTGTCAACATCTAAGTGATCTTATGACCGTAGGTTAATCTGCAGCCCGGTGATCATACCATCATTCATCCTTCTACATGTTCCAGGTAAGATACTGCCTTGTCATTATGTGTATGACACCATTTTTGATGGTGGAGAGCTTTAACCTCTTCGACCAGCTTCAGACTACCTCTCTACTGCAGCCAGTCCAGGGATTTTTTTCATGTCGTTAGTCTCCTCCCTCTGTCGTCTCTTCTTTGGTCCCAAGCTGTAACGGTTTGCATAATTAATTTCTTTTTTTATATCTGTGTAAGAAGAATAAAAAAAGAATCTGAAAAACACAGAAAAAATTTTAAAAACGCCCCAAAAAAACAAACAAAAACTGGAACCAGATTTGTGTGTAATACAGTAAAAATGACCCACACAGAATAAATATAACTGCACTTAGAGAGACAAACTTTTCTGCACTTCTAGAGACTCAAAGTAAAACAAAAGGCAATTAATGGCCGTTTTAAATGTTTCGATAAAATAAAATTAACCCACAGCTTGTTTTTCATGTTATTTTCCAGAACGTAAAAAGACTTTATAGAAAGTCATGCAATTTTATTAATTATAAAACTAACTCTTTAGAAAGCAGGTCAGAGATCCTAAGAAATCTGTATTTTTAAAGGGGAATATTGCACAGAGTATTAATGCTGCTTTTAACACAGGTGATGATTTAAATTATTTTGCTTATGTATTTCAGCTGGAGTTCTCCAGCATATATCCAAGAGTTTGAAACATGCCCAACAGATCCCTAAAATTTTCTGCTTTTTCCACCAACAGGACCTCAGTGAAAGGTTCTCACAGAACGCGGCCTCCTGCTGCAGCAAACAGCTCTCACAGAAAAAGAGGAGGAGGAAGAGAGGGCTGTTTGATATGAATGTGGAACACGGGAGCTCCATTCCTATTCATGGAAAAGGATAAAACATGCATTGATGGAGTCATAAAGAAACAAACATACAGTAACCGTCAGAACCCTGCAGTCGCACACAGATTCCTCTCTGAGCGATAAACTGTGATTCACAGGAGAAGCAGCAGCAAAAGGTCAGATTTTTAAAATGGATCTTCATCAGGCACCGACAGGGTCTTTATGAATTACACATCAATTCTGGCTGCTTACAGGTCAAACTAAACTGATTTGGAGCAACAGAAAAAGAAGAAAATTGGTCAAGAAGCCCATTCACACCCCAGGTTTCTAGTGATGTTTTTAGATCATGCTGGGTTAAACTTTCCAATAAATTCATGTCATTGAACCAGGATACATGGTGACGGCTCGTCTCCGAAGAGGAAGGCAGCTTTCATTAATACACCTGTGCATTTCCTGAGACTATATGTCAAAGTGTCAGCTGCATTCCCAAAGAGACGGCTCCTAACTTTGTTTTTCCAACAATTCCAGCTGTGAAACTCCTTAAAATATACCCTTCGTTTCCCACACAAGCCAATGATATGATATTGAAAATAAAATCCAAAACCTCTGAGCTTTACTTTAACTTTGCCGGATATTATTCCTGGGAAAAAAAGGGTAAATGGAAGCAGATATTTAAGAAAATGAGCAGCCTTTTTCCAAAGGGTAGCTGTCACATTGTCCCTGACAGTTCCACAAAAATGGGAGGGAATGAACATCCACGCCTTGTCATTACTCCACAGACAAGGAACTACAGCTCCCAGCATGCCCCGGGGCTCTTCAGCATATCTCCTGGTCCTCATCATCCAAGGAACAGGAGATGATGTAACCTGACAGTATCCTGCAGGAAGCCCTCAGCCGGTAGATCCGAGATAGGAGACAGAAAAGATCGTTTTTCGGATCAGCTGCTCTTCCTACCAGCACCAATTGATGCAGGAAGAGGACAAGTCCCAAAAGGATTTTTACTTCATTGTTCCATAAAAAAAACAGGTAGCAAATTGGATTATTATTTTATAAATATACCAAAACTCGCAAATTAAAAAAAGCCAAAACAAGAATTAGCCAATCAGAGAGCAGGGACAGCACCAACACCAAATGAATCCCTTCTTGGTTTCTTTCTTGTTTTTTTTTGTTGGGTTTATGAGTCAATTTTAAAAATAAATACTGCTTAAAAATCTTTAAACTAATTTTCTCGATCATGTCAAATTTTAAAACCCTAAAAAATAGTAATTAAATAAAACTCCTTTAACAGTATACATGAATTTACTGTTAATCAACTGATGCTCTTCCTCCTGACATCCAGAATATTGATTCTCTTCTCATCAGTTCAACTTCGCTTTCTCACTTTTTTGTGGATTTACGTTTTTTATTTCATTCTTTTCACCAATGTTTTGTTTATGCTTTTAATGTTGTAAAGTGTCCTTTGGTGTTTTGAAAGGTGCTGTCAAATAAAAATGCATTACTGATGTTAAATTAACCAAATATTGCGACACAGAGACTTTAGCTGGAAACCAAAGTTGAACACCAACGTCAGGAAAACACTTGAGCAAATTCTGCAGAAGAAACGGAGAAGTGATTTTTTTTTATTATTCTTTTACAGATACCTGAAACTAAAACTGAAATAAATTTTTGCTTCTTGTTGTTTTATAGGCATAATGCTTTACGTTTTCCTTCCTGACTCTTATCTACATGAATGCTTTCCTTTAAAAACGCCCATAGCATCAGATCTGGGAGGGAAACCAGGCATTCCTCCCATTCCTCTACATTTATAGTGGGAGACATTTGGATCCTTTCGCTAAATCTGGTTCTGCACCAAAGTCTCCACCCAGCGGGTGATTTACCAAAACAACCATCTGACAGAGGTGACCAGAAGCATCATGATCAGATGTCTAAACCATCTTATCACTTCTTTCAATGTGGAGGAGCAGCAGCAGAGGAAACCCCATCCTTTTCTCTTGGAGGGAGTCCAGCCGCCCACAGAAGGACCGCTTCAATCCAAAACCCTGCACTTTTGGTCATGATTATGATCATAGGCAAGAGTAGAGATGGAATCGGAGCAGTAAATTTAGAGCTTTGATTTTTGGTTTAGCTACAATCTTCACATTAAAAAACCTAAAGCAGAGGTCTCAGTTTTTCCTATCTAACCTCCAAATGCATCACATCTTCTGACCAGAACACCTGAACTTCTCCTCTGGGGAATTTACTCAGATAACAAAAAAAAAATTAAGAATTGTAGCCGATTTCATACCGACTTACCTTCTTGAAACAATGAAGAAAAGATTGTACTCTAGTATAAACCAGCTGCTACATCTAGTTTAGGTTTGCAAGAACGCTCTTATTCACAGAGTTTGACAAGTGCCGGTATTTGCTTTAGAAATAGAAATTATAGAACAAGTATATCTGATTCCTTTGCTTAATTTGAGAGAAGATCCAAAGTCATTTACAAGAAAAAGTCTTTTGGAGGAAACCACAATGTTCGGTGGTTAAATTACATTCTTTTCCAAGATTCCCGTTTTTATTGCGGGGTTTGTAACTTGAGTCTGATTTGGGCTTTTACAGGGAACATTTACTTGTTTCTGCAGGAAGATTTCTCAAAGATGAAGCCAAGCTGGAAGCAGCCAAGAAAGAAGTAAATCAATCCTTAAACTGTAGGAAGATTTGGAAAAAAGATCAGCAAAAAAAGAAGGTGATGAAAACTGGAGATAAATCAATCTAGAATAAAACTTTCTAGGCTTTAAAGGCATTCAGAAAGCCTCAGTGTGCACTGCATCAATCAGAGGGTATACAAAGATGTCCAACATAGAGCCTACAGGGTAATTCCACTTTTTTTCCTCCATCCAAACACATACAATCATGGTTGTTATTATGGGAGTGGACATATGCACAGCCCTGCCACGCTGTTGCTCCGTCAGCTCAGCCTCCATCAATGTAAACCTCGTTAAGACGCTGCAGCAATCAGAGCATGAAGACACACTGAAGGCGCTCCCGTTGTTTATCCCGCCTGTTAGACCAGAAGGAAATATTACGTTTTATTATTAACAAACCACGTTTTTTCTGAATGAGAATGCTTAGAGACCAGGAGGGAACACGCAAGGAACGCATCGCTCAGAGTTTAGACACTTGTAGGTGGAAAAGAAATTGAGCCAATAGCATGAGTTCACCACATGTGAGTTCCTCGGCTGATTCTGTCCCAAACAAGACAGAAAGTCTTGTCAAACTTAATGATAAAGGAAATAAGGAATGAGGCTAATCGAAGGTGGAAACTGAGAACTCCTGTCAGTGTTCAGGAAATGAAAAGGTCTGGTTTTACATTTCCTCTGAATTAAAATGCAGCTGAAAACTGTTTAAAAAGACTTTTTTTTTTCCTAAAGGTCATTAAATCAGACTGACCTGAAACAACTCAGAAAGCTTCATTTTTATCATTGTCTATCGAGTCAGATATTTACAAACGGCGCACTGAGATTCCTTAACTTTAAAGAATCTGCAAAAGCTAAGACGATGTCATGCCTTTCTAAGCTGCTGATTGGTTATTTCACAAGCTTTAGATAAATATAAGCATCCATGTCAGAGGTGTGGATGCCAATTTCATGACTTGAATCAGACTTGAGACTTAACTTGTTATTTAGAAAATAGAAAGTTTTACTTGATTTGGACCTAAGCATTCTGAACCTAAAATAATAAAATATAAAAACAAGTTATTTACAGTAAGTTTAACCAGCGATAATGAAGGATTTCTATCCAGGTTTGCTTTCAGGGTGATCAGTTAAATGTTGGTCTGTTTTCAGGGACTCCATCAAAGTCATGATCTATATTTGGTCTTCAAGGAACCAGACTTTATTTCCATATTTTGAAGTTTTTTTTAATTTATAGCTTCCAAAATGTTTCTATGGAGTTTGACCGATTCTTCCCCAAGTTTCTGTTTAGAACCTTGATCAAAATAACTTTAACAGACTAGAACAGAGTCTAGTTGCAGGGAAGAAACACGCACCATTTTCTAGTTTTGTACACTAGTTTGTGTCTCTTAGTTTTTTTGTTTTAATTGTGCTGTAACAAACACCCTGCTGAGGTACTGTAAAGCCAGGCACTGAGCTGTCAATCAGCAGGGCGACCCTTCACCCCGACTTCCCCCGACGACCCTCTGAGCAGCTGCAGCTCCGTTCCTTTCTTGTCATTGTGTTGTCTTTTCTTTGACTAGGAGAAAGTCTGAGCCGCTCAACCATTTCCATAATCTCCATTAAACACTTCAAATGGGCGCTTTAAGAGCGCTGCCATCTGCATAATCCCATTAACTCTGAAGCTGCAGTGCTGCAGCCGCCCCAACGCCACCGCCAGGAGCTCCAGCTCAGGTGGAAGGAGAACTGGAGAAAAGGCAGATTTAGTTTGTGTCAGGTTTCTGAATGAGGAGAAGGCGAAGACAAGGAGACGGCTGACAGTTCGGGGCGGGGACGGGGACCCAGCCAAGGCTGCTACGAGGAGACAAAATAAAAATCTTTTTTTTTTTCAGCCTCAAAGCTTCATCCTGGTGTAAATCTGTTGGTGCGTCCCCTCCGTCTGGAGAAAAGTCCGTTTAGGGAGTTTCCTTTCGCCTCCCTCCTCCTCCTCCTTTCATTCTTCTACCTCCAGACTGAGAAGAAGGAAAACCGCTTCACGCCTTCTGATGACGAAGAAAGTAGGTCAAATTTAAATTCAGACCAAATCTGGGTGTTTTCACCACCAATCTCGTAAAAAACACCAGCTGCCTGCTTGCTCCACCTCTAAGAACCAGCGCTCATCAGGAAAAAAAAGAGGAACCCAAACAGGCCGCAGCAAGGCCCTTCAAAACGAACTCCTTCTTTTATTCATCGGAAAGAACCAGAGCGCTCAGAGCTTAGAGAGACGACGACGGAAATGAAACATCCATCACACATCAAAAGGTCGATAAAAAAGCAGGAAAGTGGTTTGGTGATTAATTAACCACATACGCCTCCTGGGGAAACACTAATGAACCACAGAGAGGGAAATAAGTGGATCCGTTTCAGTGCCCGGTTCTGCAGACGAATGACGAGGTGAAACAGAATCCAAATATGTTGAACTGTAGCATGTTTTCTGAAAAACATGACTCATTTATTCCAAACATGCAAAGCAGGAAACATGACTTCTGCCTGCAGTGATGACGGCTGGTTTCTGTAAAATCCTGAAAAAGGCTCCTCAGGATTTAACCCCCATGTTTCCTGAACATGAACCAAGTATTTTAATGTCTAAACAGAACCAGATGAAAAGTAGACGCCCACACACAGAACCCAGTGCTCCCAGCAACCACCACAACAACCATAAAAACTCTGTGGTTTGATTTTACGGTGGAAGGTAATTACTGTAAAAAGTGTTGACGGTTTTGCACAAATAGCCAAAATGCTCACATATTTGATAACAAATCACTTCCTGTAGAGGCTGATCCTGATGCGGATCAATCCAACCGGAACCGAAGCACCTCTCAGATTGCTGAACTAAGTCCTTTCTGGCAGGAAAGTGATGAACACCATAATCTGAACCAGTTTGTTTCAGACTGATGCAAGAAAGGTCCTCCTCACAGTAAATCGACAATTTAGCAAATTTTTGAGAAAGCCCGTTGCTCTGTTCGTCTGGACTAAGAGAAAGTGAAAGCAACGTCCTGGAGAACCTTGAGCTTTCACCAGGTGGTCTTCCTCTGAGTTTTACTTTAGTTCAGGACAATCACATTGCTGCCCTCTGGCCGTCGTCTCAGGTCCTCGATAACTCATAGCTTAAGTTTTAGAGCACATATTTAAGAAGATACTACCAGAAAATATCGTAGATTACCAAGTGAACCTTCTGGAGACATTGACAGACAGGGAGCAGCCTGGCTGGACAGAACGAGGAACATCCAACCATGTTAACCCATTCACGTGACAGAAAAATATCCTTCTGATATTGCGAAGGTAAAAGCAAAGCTCGCTTATTTCCACCCGAGTCCTTTATGTTCTCCATGAGAACAGGGATGTTCACCGTAAACAAGAACAAGGTTCGTCCCAACCCAGAGCCCAACGTTTCATACGTCACAAAGACTCAAGCATAGAAATGGGTTATCCTTACAGGTTCCTTTTAATTTAAAAAAAGACAACAATAGACAAATTTCCCTTTTCTGGTCAGAGAATTTAATTTGTTTAATAAGGGTTTAAAAGGAGTTTAATTTCCTGCCTGTACAGCAGGTAAAGTCAGGGCTTGGACGGTATGTAGAACAAAAACTTGAGCGTGGCTCCTGCTCTCATTGGTCTGCTTTCAATGATTCATGAGATATCTCCAAGCAGAATTCCAGGTCATCCATAATGAATAACAGCAAACATTAAAGAGTTTCTGCTCTGACGTGAGCTCTCTGGGCTCTACTGAAGAAAATAACACAAAAAAAATCTGATTCAATTGGGAAAAACATCAGCTAAGTTGTAGTGTTAATGGTTAAAGGTAATCTAATAACCAGAAAGAGCAGCCAGTAAAACCAACTGAGAGGGCAAATAAAACCATTCAGAACCAGTTAGATGGGTGCCCAAGTCCAGCCCTCAAGAGATACCGTACCGGATTTCAAATTCTAGATGCGTCTCTTTTCCTAACACGAATGTGGTTCGTTACCAGGCCTCCGCTGAATGAAATCACTGGTTAGATTCATGCGTTTTGGAGAAGATGTGCAATTAAAATTTGCTGGAGTGGAACTCTTGAGGACTGGATGTAGGCACCCTGGATGTAAACCAATCAGCTGAAATAAAGGACCCAACAAAATAAAGATAAAAAAACAAAGCAATCATAACCATGTGAACTGAATAATAGGGTCAACCAGATAAATATCAAGAACATGACCAAACCAATCGAAACTAATCTTAAATAATAATAATATGATCAGAACTTCATGAATATAACTACACTTAACCATCAGAACCAAGATAAACTAATAGATGCAACAAAAATCATTTGGATTTATAATGAGAGCATCAAACCAAACTTGATTAATTAATGAAAAGAAGCAAGTAAACAAATTAAACTCTGTTGAAATGAAGCAGACAACCAATAAAATTGTTGAGAAGCAGCAGAATTTTAAATGAACACAATGTGAATTCAGGGATACCACCAAATAAAACAAAATTCAGCTGGATTTGACAATCAGACACATTTCAATCAATTAGAACCACATCGAGTGAAGGAGAGGATCCAAAACAAAGGAAACTCAACCGTTCAATGCGACGGCAGCTTCATTTTCAGACTCTGTTCATTGGTTCAGTTTTTGGTATTTTGAGTTCCTGCCTGTTATTTTAGAGCTGAACGAATGACACGAATAAGAAATGCTGATGATAATACCTGGAACAGCTGTTGAGATCTATTCACATTATTCTAAAAGGATCCTCTGAGGTTCACCGGCTGAGAGAACGTGATCTTCCTGTTTACTCCCATCATTCCAGCTGCTTTCTCCTCTGGGCTCTTCTCATTCACCAAGAAGATGAAACTGCAACTTAGAGCAGCTTGTCAGAGGGGCATATAAAATATTAATTACATTATCATGACCTCATCTGACAAAACCAGCATAATCTGTTTGATGACAGGAGTCTGCCGTGAGTGTCAATTATGCTGTTTCATTAAGAAAATCACCCATAATGCTAAGAAAGATCAAAAACACACATGAGAGCGTATTTTCTGAAAAACCCAGATGACAATGAGTGGAAGACTTTGTGTGTCTTTTAATATCTTTCCCTTTTTGACCTCAATGGAGTATAAAAGCAGAGTTTTAAGTGTGCGTCTGGCAAATCACTTGAATCTGCACAGTAAAATTATTGCACATTTCTTTTTACGGCGCGGTCAGAGCTGCT
This sequence comes from Jordanella pulchra, assembly GCA_034780135.1. NCBI lineage: Eukaryota > Metazoa > Chordata > Actinopteri > Cyprinodontiformes > Cyprinodontidae > Jordanella > Jordanella pulchra. Next base: position 27,298 of record JAUZNJ010092278.1, on the reverse strand, counting down.
CATCATGTGTGCAGCTGAGTCAGCAGCTGTTTTTCTGTGTTTTCCAACAGTTCGCTTCCTGCTCCGTTCAGCAAAGCAGGATTTAAGTTACAATAGAAACATGGAAAAAAATGCAAAATGGATCATAACAGTGATGATCTTTATTATTAATCTGCCTTAATTTATATTTTAATATTGTTCTTATACTAAATAACAAAAACTACTATTGATTGCAAGTATCAACATCGTTACTAATGTCCTCAATGATATCTGTTCGTTATCAAGTCAAATTCATTTGTTATTAATTTTCAGCTGTTGATGTTTGGTGTGATTTTGATGCAGTTTTGAACTTCATGTCATTTAATGTTCCTTTGACATATAACGTCGCTCCTGCAGTGCATTCTGGGTAAGAATTGGTTTTAAGACCAGAACAATCACCATGAAGACAGAAAAAGAAGCTGTGAATATTAAGACACCTATTTAAAAAAAACTTTTTTAAAGAATTACTAATTCTTCTGAAGCTGTATTTTAATAGTTGGCTAAAAATTAGAAAGTGAAAATAAGGAATTCACATTCAAGTTGTTCTGAATGCACTTTAATGTAAAAGAATGCAGATGTTTAAAAAGCTGGGTAGTAGCTTTAACAATAAGAATTTGTTTCAAAACCCAAGCAAAAAAATGTTTTTGTCTTATTTCATAATGTTCTCTAAATGACAAACTCATAAAAGCAGTAACTGTGAATCCTCGGTCTGGCATCTACGATGAGGAATTTAAACTACAATGACGCCATGCTCTGTTCAGCCCCAGCAGGTGTAAAACGGTAGACTTCTTAACTCAAAAACAGATTCATTTGGAGGGAAAAAACATCAGAACTAGACAAATTAGAACATTAGAAATTAAGATAAAAAAAAAAAAAGAATTTGGAGAAAATTCCTAAAAAGGTGTTATTCAATGTGGAACCTCTTAGGAAGCTCAGAGGAGTCTTTCCAGATGCCATAGCGAAACAAATTTCTATTGTAACCTCAGTGCAGTGGTTGCTCCACAGAGCTGTGTGCACCTCTAAGCAGAGGTGGGAGTTGAACTCACGAACACGCAGCCGTTGTTGTGCAAAGCGCAGAAAACAAAGATTTCAGAGTAAAGCAGCAATGGTGCACCATTTACTGAGAAGACTCTTATTCATCCTTTTCCACTTATTGGGGACCAGATCACTCAGACGTCTCTCTGCCCGTGCATCTCCACCACCTCTGTGGGAAGTCCCAAACGTTTCCAGGCGGATCAAGAGACAGCCTCAAGTCCTCACAGTAAGTTAGGTTGTTCAGAAGAAGTGACAAACTAGCAGATGTTTGCGATGGGAAAAACTGATTTAAGAAGTCCGCTAACAAAATCGGAATTTTTTCCCCCACATTTAACACAAATCCCCAAATTTAATAACCAACAAGGTCTCAAAATTATTCAGCCTCTTCAAAAAAAAAGAAGAAGAAGAAAGCATCAGTGGTGGTTAAGCTTCCTTTCGCGTTTCTTACCTGCTGCCGATGTGATTCACAATCAGGCAGCAGCCAAGAGTAGCATTCCTGGGGAATCTCACCTCACTCCTCATCACCTAAAGCCTCCAGTTTTTTAATATCCTAGGATTTTTGAGCTGCAGCCGCCTCTTTCTAATCCCACCAGACCAGAGTTCAGGTCAGGTGACGCTGCTAGCCGCTCTTATATCTTCTAGTTTTGCTACCATAACCAGTTCATGCTGTATGTTGAGGTCTGGGGGGTCATTCTCTGATTTTGATACTTCATCTTCTTTACTGCCTCACATCACATTTTTCCCCAGGATTCAATTATGCTTGATTGACTCCATCTTACCATTAACAGCCTCCTCTGCTAGATTCATTTCCTTTAACCTTAAACCTGCAAACTCCGTCTCTAATGTATTTCTGGAAACATTCAGAACCTTAACTAAGTGTTTGTGTCTGATTCCTGAATTTAATGGAAAACTTCTATCTAGAATTCAGCGTTCAACTCTTGAAGTATTAAGTTGGAACTGGATAGGTCAGTACTTTTTTATTATTTGTTCATTGCAAACAACGAGCCATTTGAGAATTTTGCCAACAAACCTTTCCATGAAAACATTTCTGTGGGGGTTGAATCGTTTTAGTAGGTCCTCTCAGCCTGATGCTTTAGACAGATCTACTGGAAGTGCAGCAAAACTAGTTATATTCTCTGAGGTAGAAATGATGTGATCCTTCTGTGGCAGAACCATCTAAAGCTGAGGTCAACCCACTGTTATATTTCCTCACTTAGAAAAATAAATGTTTGCTTTTTTGTTTTTTTAATTATAAAGGCATTAGAAGGTTAGTTTAACAGGAAGGCTAAGTTAGTGACTATTCATCCTTTTGAGTCTCTCGACCAATTTTATCTCATAGCAGCGAGGATCTAAGTGTCTCTTTGTTAAAAAG